>JAAXCT010003171.1:0-42486 GCA_012490785.1 Eragrostis nindensis | reverse complement strand
TTTGAGCTGTGCTCTATCTAGCTTGTGTGTTTACCTTGATACCTACTAGCTTCACTAGGTTTGCTTGTTTGCTTTGCTCGTGTGTGCTTACTTGTTGTAGCCTATCTAGTAGCTCTAAGGACTCTACTTAGTGTGCCTAGTATCTTGGTTGTCTTGTCTCTAGTTATCTAGTTGCCTTGCCTTGCCTAGCTTAAGTCTTCCGCTATATATATTTATCTTGTGCTAGTTTACTAGTGTGGTGTGCTCGTGTTATCTATATCTACTAGCTATAGGTTAAGGATACTCCTAGTGTGCTTTACCTTGTTACTAGAACTACTCGCTAGGAGTGCTTGGGTTTAGTGTTTGGAAATAGATTCTGTGTGTACCGATTCACACCCCCCCCCCCCGGCTCTCGGTCACCCGATCCTTACAGCAATATTAATACTCCTGCCAAAACCCTTGCCTGAAAATGTCCTTCATGTTCCTCATATTTCTAAGAATTTAGCTTCTGTTCATAAGATGTCACGTGATAATAATGTTTACTTTGAATTCTATCCATGGCATTTTGTGGTTAAGGATCTGGAGTCGAAGATCAAGCTTCTGAAAGGAAGATGTGAAGCTAGTCTCTATCCCATCAAGCCATCCCAAGTAGAAGCGGCCAAATCAGCTTTTGTTAGTTCTGTCGTCAGTAGAGAGCAATGGCATGCACGGCTTGGTCATCCTTCATCGCAAGTTGTGCAATCTATTTTGCTCCTTAATAAAATTTCTTGTCCTAGCAAGTCGTCAACTTCATTTTGTAATGCTTGTCAACTAGCTAAGAATCATCAACTACCATATTCCAGTTCTGTTCATGTGTCAACCTCCCCCTTGGAACTTATTTTTTCTGACGTATGGGGCCCTGCTCCTTTATCTATTGGAGGTTATAAATACTATGTTAGTTTCATTGATGACTTTAGCAAATTCACTTGGATATATTTGATGCATGATAGAACAGAATTCCAATCCATCTTCTTGCAATTTCAAACTCATGTTGAGCGACTCCTTGACAAGAAAATTAAGTGTGTGCAATCTGATTGGGGGGGGGGGGGGGGGGGGGGATCGCAAGCTTCACAATCAATTTTTTCGTTCCCTTGGTATAGCCCACAAAGTGTCAGGTGTCCTCATACCCACCAGCAGAATGGTTCTGCTGAAAGGAAACATAGACATATTGTGGAAACTGGTCTTGCTCTCCTAGCTCAAGCTCATATGCCTCTTAAATTTTGGGACGACGCCTTCTTGACAGCCACATATCTCGTTAATCGCCTTCCAACCCGTGTTATTGATAACTTTACACCTCTTGAGAGAATATTTAAAGCACCACCTAATTATTCTTTGTTAAAAATTTTTGGGTGTGCTTGTTGGCCGCATCTCAGACCTTATAATCAGCACAAGCTTTCCTTCCGCTCTAAAGAATGTGTTTTCCTGGGTTATAGCTCTCTTCGTAAAGGTTATAAGTGTTTAGATGTGGCAACTGGCCGTATATATGTCTCCCGAGATGTTATTTTTGATGAAGGCGTGTTTCCTTTTGCTAGAGCATCACGTTCCACCTCACAAACATCTCCTTCTCCATCCGTGGATTTTTCTACGCTTAATTTGCTTGGCAGTAGTACTAATATTTGTAATAACTATATGTTTTCTTCTGAAGCTGTTGATTCGTTGGCCGCAGGATCAACCCCAGGTGCTGTGACCGGAGTCAGCGGGGGACAGGAAGCTGCGCCTGGTGGTGCATGTTGGCGGTTCTTATGCGATAAAATTAAATTCATTAATTCCGCAAGCGCACGGATCACCATTGTAGCATTTCACCTTGGAGTATTCCAGGGTTATCGTATTTATATTTCCGCAGGGAAGCAGAGCAAAAGGGAGCTGAATAGTAGCAATGCATTGAATAATTTGGAGAAAGGATAATGTATCAAACTATACTTGAGACGGGGTAAGATAGGCATGATAGATATGGGTGGCACACACATCCTCAAATCCAAGGTAATAAAAGAAAACTGTAGTATACATTTGGGGAGAGCAACGAGATAGAGTTAAGGCTACCTGTATGTTTATTATTATTTACTCTTCCTAGCAGTTAAGTCTACAAAGATTATCTATTCTAGCTAAGCTCATACACATACAAGTCATGTCGTTTTCGGGGCACACACGTGCTAGGTTAACCGATGATGCTAGTTCAAACCTAGGGAACCGTATGCTATAATTAAGACCCTGCTGAGTCAACTCGGATGTGGTGGATTACAGAGACGGTTGTGCAGCTGTCACATACACTCGCGGCTACCATCCTCCGTGGGTTGGGTGCCAAACGTGCATAGGCCAAGTTCTAAGCGTCATGCTTACAACCCGCCTAGAGGAACTACTCTGATCAACGGAGCAGCCCTATCTAAGTATAAACAAGCACGATTTCACCGACGTCATATCGACGAAGGCACTCTCTCGTACTTGCGTACACCAACAATCACGAATCCCACAACAAGACTTCTACGAGCACTTACTTAACATAATAAATAAAACTAAATAAAAAGAACTACTAAAAGAAATAAATAAAGAATAAACTAATTATATATTAAATAAATTAATATCTCAAAAGAGTAAGGATACAAAGAACTATACCGAACTCCGAGAAGACTCCGGGAGCCGAGAGAGCTCTCGCTCTACTCTACTCTACTCTAACTCCCAAAGCTACTACTAAACTAAATTAATGAACACTTGGATGAAGTGTGATGGTGCGAGTTGCTTCTGAGGCCGGGGGGTCCAATTTATAGCTTGCAATGGCGGTGGGAGCACTCTGGCCGAAGCTGGAGAGGCGGTGGCGCCAAAGTAGGCCGGCCGGCCTAGGCGGGTGGCCGGGGCCGCCCATTGTGGTGGTTTGCCACCGTCTTGCGCCTGGACGTCCAGATCACTCCCTAAAGGTGGTCTGAAGGTCGGCTCCTCGCTGGGGTCGGCAGAATTGAAGTGGGGGCCAAGTTAAGGCCCAAATGGCCCACCTTCTAGAATGGCGGTGTGTAATTCTGCTGGGCTGGCCTTGAATTGTGCGTTGTGGATTAGTTTCCAGCCCACTGGAGAAAGTCCAGAGCCTGCGGCCACTAGGTGGGGCCGGCCCACTGGAGAAATTCCCTGGCTGGGCCCACTTTCCTCCATTATTCACTCCTGCATCCAAATATCACCAAAACTTGTGGAGTAGCATTATTCCTATCTACTATGCACAAATCTTGGTGTTATGCTTTTATTTACCGGTAGGGTGGCGGTCAAATCATGATTTAACGACGCCAACAGTGCAGACGTGTCTGTGCCATGTCTCCATGCAGATGCTGAAGCTGCCGAAGGGACGCAGGTTTCGGTGTCAAACAGTCCTGAACATGCAGATGGCGATGAATTATTGGTGAATCTTAATGCAGCGCATGGAGAGATGCTAATCAGCCAGTTGAAGCTGCCCACACCAAATGAGCAAATTGCAAATGCTACATGTCAATATGGCACCAGACTCCGGACATAATATCAGGAAGTCCAAAAATTCGAACGGATGGTACTGTGACCTACTCAGCTGTTCGTACTGATGGTCAAGAACCTGCTACTCACCATGAAGCTCTACAAAATTGTACATTGGTGTAGAGCTATGGATGAGAATATAAGCTCCCATGAAGAACAAGACTTGGCACTTAGTTCCTCCTAGAGCTGGATTTAATGTTATTGACTGCAAATGGGTGTTCAAGCTAAAGAGAAAATCAGATGGTTCTATTGATCGTCACAAAGCTTGCCTAGTTGCTAAAGGTTTTAAACAGAGGTATGGCATCGATTATGATGATACTTTTAGCCCAGTTGTTAACAACAACTACTCTCAGAGTTCTTTTGTCTCTTGCTGTGAGTAGAAGATGGAACTTGAGACAAATGGATATCCAGAATGCATTTTTACATGGCAAGCTTAATGAGGAAGTATATATGAAGCAGCCTTCTGGGTATGAAGATTCAAAATTTCCTCAGTATATTTGCAAGCTTGATAAGTCTCTTTATGGGTTAAAACAGGCACCTCAAGCGTGGTTTGCAAGGCTAAGTGTTAAGTTATTGATGTTGGGTTTTGTAGCTTCCGAGGCTGATGTTTCTCTATTTATCTTCAATAAGGGAGGGATTCACATGTATATCCTTGTTTATGTTGATGATATTATTATTGTGAGCTCTTCCTCAGTTGCTACAGAGAAGCCACTTAAACAACTTCAAGAAGACTTTGTTGTGAAGGACCTTGGAGTTCTCAATTACTTCCTTGGCATAAAAGTTAATCAAATTCAGAATGGTATAGTTCTGTGTCAGCATAGATATGTTCAAGATTTATTGAAGCGTTCCAACATGCTTAAAGCCAAGGGAGTTTCAACACCAATGAGTATGGTTGACAAGTTGTCTTTGTATGATGGTGAAAGGTTGACAGAAGAGGACACTACTCGGTATAGAAGTATTGTTGGGGCTCTACAGTACCTGACGTTAACTCGACCTGATATTGCATATTGTGTGAACAAAGTGTGTCAATTTCTGTCTTCACCAACTACTGTGCATTGGGCGGCAGTCAAACGAATTTTGAGGTATTTGAAGGAGACTTCAAGACTTGGATTGGTAATTAGAAAATCTGGATTCTCTTTACTTAGTACATTCTCTGATGCTGATTGGGCTGGAGATTCAGATGATAGGCGCAGCACAGGAGGGTATGCAGTCTTTCTTGGAAATAATCTTGTTTCGTGGAGTGCAAAGAAACAACCTACAGTCTCACGGTCTAGCACAGAGGCTGAATACAAATCCATTGCAAACGCCACTGCTGAAGTTATTTGGATTCAGGTTTTGTTGAGAGAACTTGGTATTAAACAAGAAAGACCTCCTAGTTTGTGGTGCGACAATTTGAGTGCTACATATACTTATGTGCTAATCCGGTTTAATTTTCATGCTCGGACAAAACATGTGGAAGTAGATTACCACTTTGTTCGTGAGAGAGTTGCAAGCAAAGAATTGGATTTCGCTTCATCTCTACTAACGATCAAGTTGCTGATATTATGATGAAGGCATTGGGAACACAGCTGCATGAGAAGTTTAGGCACACTCTAAACTTGTCCACCCAAAAAGAAAGGGGGACTGCGCATAAAGGACCTGGAAAAAATGAATTTTTCTCTTTTGTGCAAACGGTGGTGGAAATTGGAAAATGAGGAGGGAATTTGGCAAGAGATAGTAAAGAAGAAATATCTGAGGAACTCATCTGTGACTGATATCAGACACAAGAATGATGATTCGGCATGTTGGGCTGATCTGCTCAAAGTAAAAGACTTGTACATGGGAGGTAGATACATTAAGGTAGAAAAAGGTGACATTGCCAGATTCTGGGAGGATAGCTGGCTGCTTGAGAAACCTTTGGCAGCCATCTATCCAGAATTATACAATATCTGCCATGAACAACACATACTGGTCAAAACCTGTGCAGATAGAGACTGGATTCTGTCCTATAGGAGATGGCTTAATGATGACCAACAGAGACAACGGGAGGACATCCGAAGTAAAGCTAGATCGTACATCTTCTCTGAGAACAGAGATATGATAAAATGGTCTCTGCACAAGAGTGGCCAGTTCACTGTAAACTATATAAATGGCTTTTCAAGGACTTACCTCATAATCCCAACAAACACATATGGAAGCAAAAATTCCTTTAAAAAGTGAAAATCTTCATTTGGTTGCTAGAACAGAACTCTGTCCTGACTAGAGATAACATGAAAAGAAGGCAGTGGAAAGACATCAATGTTTGTGATTTGTGCACCCAGGAAGAAACTGCGAACCACCTTTTCTTTTCATGTCCTGTGGCAAGAGCTGTATGGGGCTATGTTGCTACATGTCTTGGTGCAAATAGCATCCCTAGCACAATCACACAGTATTACACTTGGATTAAAAACTCGCTGCCCAATGGGTCAGATTTCTGTGACTGGCCTGGCAGCAATTACATGGGCAATCTGGAAAGCCCGAAATAAAGCTTGCTTTGATAATCAGTTGATAAAAGCTCGTAACGAGATAATATATCATGCATGTTCTTTTCTGAAATTTTGAGCAAATCTACTCCAGGGACTGTCGAAGCAAGATCTTATCAGAGGAGTGGAGGGGCTTCTTCACACGGTGGCCTAGGTGGATCGTCGGGCAAGAAGGTTTCAGACAGCTGACCCAAGCCCCGCAACTCCCCGCCCAGGCTGACGATAAAGACCACTCCCAGGAGGACGCATGAAGCTCAATCTCCTTTCCACAATCCCAACCAAAGTCTGTTCTGTAGTAGAAAGCAATCATATTGTTTTCGTTCCGCTGGCTCTGTATCCATTAATCTCATGTTTTCTGTCCTTCTCAACTCTAGCTAGATTGCTGTTGCTGCCTTTATCTTTGCTGTGGAACTTGTTTCACGAGATGTAACGAATCCTGTTATTTCCGTTATTTCGGTAATGGAAAACGGGGTGCGCCCCATGTCGAAAAAAAACTCTGAACTTGTCCTCCCCAAGTCCAGATTGAGGGAGGGTGTTAGCAGATATAGATTATTATGTTCAGTTAGGATTAGAGAGTTTGATGTAATCTCTAAGTCCTAAAGTCCTTGACGCACAAGATATGATAGAATACTTGGCGTCCAAGGTATGTGTAACCAACTGCTGTATATATACGTGAATAGACCCATTGAGGTCATTGAGCCGAAACATATTTTTACATTGTTATATGTGATTCGATCGATTTTGCCTCTCTCGCGCCAATTTGATATCCGTGTGCCAAATTGAAGAATTAAGCCCCAAATCCTTGCCTAGCTAGTTCACTCCCAGTGCCAACCGCCGGCCTCCCCGCACCGCCCGTCGTCCTTTCCGAGCGTCCGGCTGGCTCTCCGTGCACGTGTGCGACGGTCGCTGCTCACCTGGACGGGACATGCCGGCGAAGTCTGTGCACGCCGCCGCAGGTGCTGCTCCCAGTCCATGCGGCCGCACGCGGTCTGCATCATGCGGGCCGGCGCCATGGTGGCAGCGCTCGTCGAGCTAGGTGCTCCCCGGAATCCGTGACCCAAGGCGCCAGAGCAAGCGGCAGGTTCCAAACAAGTTGAGCAGCGACATGCCTGGTCGAGCTCCGTGTGAAGGCTTGTGGTGACCTGAAGCCATTCTGCGACGAGTACATCCATGACAATAATTCATATTTCTGTGAAAACAAAATAGCAGTAGTTCATGAAAATTGATGAGCTTACGTATTGCGAAACTGAAGCTTTTGTTTGGATGGTATAGCATCTGGTTGCTGATGAACATGCATGTATGCTTTTCATATTATGTTGTTAAACGAATTATCACAAAGATCTAGGCCACACCATATTGTATCCAATGTAAGTATTAAGTGCTTGCTCTTTGATT
The DNA here is from genome assembly GCA_012490785.1 of Eragrostis nindensis. Taxonomy (NCBI): domain Eukaryota; kingdom Viridiplantae; phylum Streptophyta; class Magnoliopsida; order Poales; family Poaceae; genus Eragrostis; species Eragrostis nindensis. Next base: position 35,086 of record JAAXCT010003171.1, on the reverse strand, counting down.
TTGTGATTGTATTAGCCTACCCATTATTTGAAAAGCTTATATGAAAGGCTGAATATGACATGGTTATTGCATTTAGCCAGCAGCTGGCTAAACATCATCAGCCTTGCTCTAAGGAAACGCCATCCACGGGATATTTGAGAGGGTTCGGGAGGGTGGATTTTGGAGAAGCTCAATTTGCAAAAGGCAAGGGCAATATAGTCAGACCAAATAAAGTTCATGACAGAATGTAACGGAAGTGAACGCTAGAGGAAAAACAAAGTTAACATGCATGGACATTTTTTTCGATTGCATAGTACGACTCAAACACTTACCTCTATAAACGCATATACGCAAACCCTATCCCTATGAGCATCTTCAAAGACTGGACCGGCAAATCCTCGAGATTGACGAAGTCACTACTGGCGCCTCACTGTCGATGGCCACGTCGTCTACCGCTAAAGCACAGCGCCATATGTAACCACGGGAAGTACTACTGAGTCTCTTGTAACCACCAGGCTGCACATGCCGGTTCGCGACATGCATAGACAGTTGATAAGGAAACTCAGTTTCCGCTAATAAGAAACCTCAACTTTTTCCAGTGTTTGATAAGAATTTTCTTTAAAAAAAAGTATGGGTGGAGGTCTCGACGACACACATTGTCAAAGTTGTCATGAAGCCTAAGAATTCACTCGTATTTTGAGTGATTTTCCAATTGAGTGGTTGGATGAGATGATCGTATTTATATTCAAGGTTTCGGAGGTTTCAGATTTCCTGAGTATAGAATGGTTAGGTTGAGAATTAATACTCCCTCTCTTCACAAATATAGTGTCTATTTAGTTTTTCCTAAAATAAAATTTTGAACTTTGAACAACAATATCTATAAGAGCGTTCTATCTATAAACATATATTATTTCAAATTAAAATAGTTAGACGTTCATTTGACGATGAGTCTAATAAAATCATTTTCATGTTGTCAACTTGTATGGTTTTTTTTTATTATGGAGAGTCAAAGTTTGAAAATTTTAATTTAAGACAGAACTAAATGAACTTTATATTGTGATATGGTGATAAAAATTGTATTTTATTAGTTTAGCAAGATAGATGCACGAGGGGATAACGACCTCGCGTCCCGCGCTGAAGCTTTTGACCAATGATTGAGCTGCGATGCTACTCCACATTGATAGAGAGTAGACGATTCAACGGCGAAGTTTCCCACCAAGAGAGCCTTGGGCGCCACTCCACTTCATTGTCTATTTATCCTTGTCACATTCGCCGCATGTCTGAAACACCAACAACTTGTGACCGACCATGGAGGACACAAGCACTAGCACCAGCACCACGGCGATGGCGGCTGCCACTCCCTCCTCAGCAGAGCAATCCGGCGGCGCGCACGTCCTGCTCCTGCCGTACCCCGGCGCGCAGGGCCACACCAACCCGATGCTCCAGTTCGGCCGCCGCCTGGCCTACCACGGCCTCCGCCCCACGCTCGTCACCACCAGGTACGTGCTCTCCACCGCCCCGCCCCCCGGCGAGCCCTTCCGCGTCGCCGCCATCTCCGACGGCTTCGACGGCGGCGGCGCGGCCTCGTGCTCGGACTTCTCCGAGTACGTCCGCAGCCTGGAGGCCGTCGGCGCCGAAACGCTGGCGGCGCTGCTCCGTTCCGAGGCGCGGGCGGGGCGGCCGGTGCGCGTGATGGTGTACGACCCGCACCTGCCGTGGGCGCTGCGCGTGGCGCGGGCGGCCGGCGTGGCGGCCGCGGCCTTCCTGTCCCAGCCCTGCTCCGTCGACCTCATCTACGGGGAGGTGTGGGCGGGGCGGCTGCCGCTGCCGGTCACGGACGGCCGCGATCTGTTCGAGCTCGGACTGCTCGGCGTCGAGCTCGGGCCGGACGACGTGCCGCCGTTCGCCGCGAAGCCGGACTGGTGCCCGGTGTTCCTTGAGGCGTCGGTAAGGCAGTTCAGTTCGAGGGGCTGGAGGACGCCGACGAGGTGCTCATCAACTCGTTCCGCGACATTGAACCCAAGGTGAGGCCATCCGAACATGCCCCGCACCTGTTTGTTGTTTTGCTTGTGCGGCGGTGTCAATACTCTGTTTTCCTGACAATACATTGAGACATTTCCTTTGTTGATGACACACGAGCAGGAAGCAGATTACATGGAGTTGACATGGCGCGCAAAGACAATCGGCCCAGCGCTGCCGTCCTTCTTTCTCGACGACGGCCGTCTGCCAGATAACAAGACTTATGGTTTCAACCTCTTCAGCAGCACTGTACCCTGTATGGCTTGGCTAGACAAGCAGACTCCTCGCTCTGTTGTCCTCGTGTCCTATGGGACTGTCTCCGACTACGACGCAGCTCAACTGGAGGAGCTTGGCAGGGGACTCTGCAATTCTGGCAAACCATTCCTTTGGGTTGTCAGGTCAAACGAGGAACACAAGCTGTCCGAGGACCTCCGCGACAAGTGCAAGGAACATGGCCTCATTGTTTCTTGGTGTCCCCAGCTTGAGGTCTTGGCACATAAAGCCACAGGTTTGCAATAAGCTAACCGGTGATGTTTCAATAGTGATTTTGTGATATTTTCTATCTAAAAAGATTGATCTAATATGATCATACAGGATGTTTCTTCACACACTGCGGATGGAACTCGACATTGGAGGCAATGGTTAATGGTGTGCCAATGGTGGCAATACCACATTGGGCAGACCAGCAAACCATTTCGAAATACATGGAGAGCTTATGGGGGATGGGCGTACGGGTGCGCAAGGATGAGAAAGGCCTGGTTCTGGTACTAGAGAAGAGGTGGAAAAGTGCATCAGGGAGGTGATGGATGGGGACAGGAAGGATAAGTACAGGATCAATGCCACTATATGGATGCAGAAGGCCAAGGAGGCAATGCAGAAAGGAGGGTGCTCAGACAAGAATATCACTGATTTTGCCACAAAGTATTCATGAGTAGCAAATTTTTTTTCCAAGAGAGCTGCGCGTCATTGCAATAAGGAACATATTGTTATTTGGTGAGTGCAATCAATGTTTATGGACTTGTGCCTTCAAGATGTTTGTGGAAGACCAAAATGCTACGGTTTACGTATGCGCAGTCAGAAATCTTAAAAATAAAAAAACTAAGGATGCCATTCAGTTTACATTATGTGATTGAGGATGTGTAACTGCTACTAGGACTACTGAGACCCAAAATAATAGCGTGGGAATCCAAAAGGATTTGTACAACACAATTTTACAGTGTACAATTTTACTATATAAGTATCGGCTTGGTACCTATGCATAAGAGTCCGAGGCCTTAGGAGTAATTATTTGCCTATGCAGTCGGGTAGGATGGTTGCATGGCAAGGCCGCACAGCCCCTCTTGTCAGAGATGTCCTTCTCCATCCTCAAGAACCATTCTCGCCCCATGTTGTGCCCCAGGAGTTCTTCATCAGCCAATACTTGGTGCCATCGCTATCAGTTCATAACCAATGGCGCAATGCCATGGTCCAAATCAGTGCCGCAAGAGCCGGTCATCACGCCACCAGAGTAGAACTGAAATGTCATGTCACCGCCATCTACGGCCACGGAAACAGGCTGATTGGCCACTGCCTTCATGAGCGAGGCCTCGTCGTTCGCCGGCACATCCTCGAGCTCTTGATCGTTGCGGCGCTGTTTGATCCAGCCTTGCACGTGCCATCTTCCGCGGTTGTAAGGGTATGGACTCGGTGGTGAGGCCGCCATTCTTGATGATGAACTTGAAGGCGTCATCCATCTCTCCTCCGTTGCATCCCTGGTCTTTCCGTGGACATCACAATCCACCAGTTCTTGCTCTGACAGTGAGATGAGATTGCCGGTGCTAAGCTTCACAATGCCCTCCGTGGCAGCCACTGCTGAGAATGCCCAACAGCAACCTGCAGCAAATTTCGTTTCCATAGATTTCAAGGTTCATGGGTTTACAAACAAAGATTAACTGATCCATTATATATAGTTCAAAAATGCACATACCACATTGTCCCTGATCCTTGATGGGAGTGACGGCACCCTTGTTCCTCCAGTCAACAGATGCGGAAGTGCAGTGCATCCATGCAACATTTTCATACCTGAATCCTGTAGGTACTTTGCCATCCTTGGATTAAACCCCTTGTTAGTCTTTGCCCTGAACTCATCGTTGGTGATGTCAGCAAACTGGTTGGACACAAGCCAGAACTTGCGGCTCCCAGCGTTGAATGACTCGATGAACTTGACGTTGGCTTTGAACACCTCGAACCGCCGCGCCTTCTCGGCGTCGTCCTTGTAGACACGGCCGAACTGGGTCATCCACTGTTCGTGCCTCCCACCATGGCCGAGTCATCGCTCAGCTCGCGAGCTGCCAAGGACAGCATTGCAGAAGCAGGCGCCAAGGATGGCAATAAGCAACGCCTTTGGATGGCCATTATCGATCAGCTTCTATCTGTTCCTAGCTGCTGCTGTGAGCTCTGCTTCGGCTTTGATCGAATATGGATTGTATGGGTATATATAGTTGTATGTATGTAGTTAAGTAACAGATACGGTGCTTACACGTTGTACATATATAGTTTACTGGGGGGTGTGCGTGGGCAGCGTGGCCGTCGTCAGCAAGTTCGTCCCAGATGGTATACATATAAAATTCTGGGGCATAGACGTACGCTTTGCTGCATAGGAGAGAACGACGGTGGTTTCCGCCTGGCGTTCTCACGAAGTACAACAAAATATCTTCTTGGGCAGGAACTAAAAACAGTTCTCTGTGCCAAGTAAAAATTGTTTTTCGTGCGACAGACAATGCTTCGTAGTATGAACAGCCAATGGGACAACACTAAGTGGACAGAATGCTTCGTGCAAACAGAGCATAGCATACTCTGCTTTCTACTCCGTACCTCTTATGTCTTTCTTTTTTTTTTTTTGACAAATTCTACCTTTATTTCAGTAGCATACGAAAAACGATTGGCCTCTTTTTTTTCTGATAAATTGCAAATCTCACACCATAAGTGGTCTTCTTTCTCAGATTCCTTCCATAAGCCTATTTGTTACATAAGCCACCCACCCAGCCCTGCGAAGTCTGATTTCCCACCCACCGCCCACGTGTGCTGCCTGCCGCTGCCCCGGGGGCACCCATGCCGCCCGCCGCTATTCGAACCACTCTGGCGAGAAGGTGGTGGAGAACCGTGTCGTCGCGGCGCTTCGCGGAGACCTGGCGCCGCAGGGCCTGCATGTCTACGGTGAGGTCGCGCATGCGGCCCCGGAGGCCGGCCCCATGGACGCGAGGCGCGCGCGGAGGCGAGCGGACAGGCAGAGAAGGCGGACGAGCGCGGCCTGCGTGGCGACGTGCTCCCCACTAGTGCCGGCGACGACGTCTTGGAGGCCTCGTGTGGGGACCGTAGCTGGGAGAGCTCGTCGCGCAGCACGGCCAGCTCGTTCTTAGTCGTATCCGCCTCGGCCAGGAACTCCCGGAGCTCTGGGTCCTCACCGGTGAGGAAGGCACGCCACCTGCTGCACCTTGGCCATGGTGGCGACGAAGGAATCGGTCATGAGGTTGTTCATCTTGGTCGCGGGACTAGTAGATCGATCTGTTGTGTGGTCAAGCGTAGCTGAAAAAGCTAAGAAATTGCCGGTCTTTATGCAACATTAATCAAGTTGAAGGAGGAGTTCTCCACCTTCTAGCTAGAACTAGTTCGAGCTTGCCCTGGGCGGCGGGCGGCGCACGTGAGCACAGAGGAGGGGGAAATCAAACTCGAAAAGGCGGGGGTGGTGGGCTTATGCAACAAATGGGTTTACACGGATCTTTAAAAAAAACACTTGTGACTTGTGAGGTGGCATTTGTAATTTACCTTTATTTTTTATTCGGGATTACTCTCAGCCTCTACTGTAAATGGCTTGTATAACACTCTTAGCTTACAAATTAAATCCATGGATCTGAAAACATTTATCAAAAATTCTGGATTTCTAGGTAATCTGTTTTTTTAATACATTTACATAAACTACATTCAAAACTTTTTGTTAAGTTTTAAGAAACAATTTGAGAAAACGTAACATAAAATATATATATGCTTCAAAGTTGAGGTCATGTAACAAAGAAAAGCAACTAAAAATTATGAAGAGGAAATAAAGAAAATTAAGAAAATCAAAAGGAAAAAAATCTGCTACTTGAAAAATCCAAATAATCTCCTTTGAAAAATCGGTGAGGGCGGCGGCACATTGGCGGTCTCCAAAATCCAAATCCTCATTCCAGCCCTACACTGGATCCATTGGGAGGAGAGAGAGAGAGAGAAGCAGTTGGAATTTGGAACACGAAATTAGAGGAACCTAGACAACTCAACTTCAGTCTTGCCTCTTCGGCCGGCTGCACCTCCCGCGCCATCTCTGTCGTGCTCCGCCGCCGTCCCGAAGCGGCCTCGAGGAACACGGACAGGTAGCCACCTTCTCTTCAACCCGCCTCGCCATGCTGCTTCCCCATTCAGACCCTTTCACTACTTCCGCATTTCTACCTGCGCTGGGCTGCTGCCTGAGGCGGATATGCACACCGCAACCAGTGAGGACTGAGGAGGAGTGGGTCTTTAGTCTTTACACGGGTCAACGGGGGGTTAGAATTGCTACATCTCCATGAATCCAAACTCGAATAATGCCCCGGATGTCCATGGCTCTCGGTGTCAGTTACAGCTAAAATCGGCTTGCAAGCATGAACACAAGCTATTCGACGAAATGCATCAGGAGCGTGTTCTTATTGCGGATTAGGTCTCCGTACTGCTAAAATTTGGCCCGCAGCCTGCCACTGAAAATTCAAATACGGATCCCAAATCTTGTAAAGGATTCTTTTTCTCTAGTAATGCTTTCTGTTAGAGTCCGCGTGGTAATACAAGGTATAAGCAATTTATTTCAAGATACTATCACATATCATTATGTCTAAATTAAGGAGATTTTATGGGTTTATTTTTTCTGTATTGTGTTCAAGCACATCATATTTTTCATTTCATATTAATGTGGATTTCTCTACAATTTTTATATACTGTGATTAAATGTTTCCATCACTAAGATAGTATCAAAGTTGTTAAATCCTAGTGATGAAATTAATGCCACTGCCACCTAGTAACGAGAATTTGTTAGAACCTAATCATCAAGGTATGTCACCTCCTACTCAATTAATTAGTCGCATTATTTTCCATCTTCAGCAGACACCTCTATCTCCTATAAAAATTAGGCAGGCCTAGCCAGAAAGACACTAATCGCTAGAATTTTAGAATCGAACATCAGATGCTGTGTGCAGTGTCTCTTTTTTTGTCATGTCTTGGTCTAGTTGCAGGACTACATGAATCTCGAGCCATAGAACATGGAGAGAATGATAGTCGACATATCGCTGGTGAACATGTCAACATGACTATTAAGGTACGTTTGAAATTATCATTACCAAAACTTATTTCGGTAGCATAGCTGATGACTTACAAATATCTTATTTGTTTTTTCGATAGACACCGGACGGTGATGTTTTCATTGCATTGACATAAACCTACAGCCAGCTCTTAGCCATCCATTGCTGAGAAAAACCATACAATACAAGTGTTGCTAGGTCATGACTTTAATCATTAATTATATTGTTGTTGTTTGACTTTGCAAGGTAAAAAATGTGGTTAGACTTCAAATTTGGTTGATATTAAATGGGCAACTTAGCAATTGTTATCTTTACTTTTTCACGTTTATCGGCGTTTATAACTTTTATGCACAAAAAAAGCCCAAGTGAGAAGTTGATCTTCATACTTGTCTTTACAAGCATAAATAAAGGTCATATAAACTTTGTCAATGTCCCACAAAAACAAATAGCCAGTTCCCACAGAAGCAAACAGACTGTAAAAGAGCTCCAAACAGAGGGAAGAAGAAGAAATCTGTATAAAGGAGGAGCTGTGTAACTTTATCTAGCCAAACTATCAGGGTGTTACGTTTATCTTCCTTGATTATGTAATCTTGAAGGAGGACCTCATCAGGAAACGATATTTTCATCAGCGGATGAATTAAGTATATTGCCATAACATTTCGGTCGTATGAATAAATGAGACAAACTAATTCGGTCTACAATTGATGGAACCTTTTCTTTGTTGTTTACTGGATATAAAGAAAATATTGTTGCACCTATTTTTCATAAGATTTGGCTTTATGTATTTGTTAAACAGATGAAGCCAAGCACTTATCCATCATGGATCAACCTTGAATGTCTGTCAGAAGATACAATAGAACAGGCTCAAATGACTTCCATTGCATGCCCTGTTGGGACAATACCAATACTTCAAAATAGTAGAGGGGATTTGAAGACACCATTCAGTTTTTACCCAATGTGGTCTCAATAATGGGGGCAGAGGTATGTTCTCTTCTCTGATACAACTATGTAAACAGTGATAGGAGACAGTGTATGGTTATGCAAATCGATTTTAGGCTACATATATTATATCTGAAATTTTTCTGTGAACCCTATTTCATGCATTTTTTCTTCTTCTGTGTGATATTGTTCCGACTCATAAAAAATGTATGCAGATGGCTGGGTGCAGAACATCAGGTGACATATATGGAACACGAGTTTCTATTAATATTTATGAGCCAAAAGTATATGGAGAACAGGATTATAGGGCATCATGAGCAATGATGGTAAATGGACCAGTAGATAATCTGGAGGCAATTGCTGCTAGCAATCTTGTAAGTATGGCACATAAGTAACTGTTTATTTTCCAAGTTAGTTTACATTTATTTGTGAATTTATGATCTGTCTCGTTTGGGCCCTTGTACTTGAGGGAATTTTGGTAGAAATTTGGCATGGTCAAAAGTTTAGGACAAAACAGAAAGATCATAACTCATAAGAAATTTGCATGTGAAGAGGTGGAAAGGAAGTATGTTCCTGTACTATATCACCTGCATACTTTTTGAATAAGTTTCACAACCTACAGTAAGGGTGAAATAAATATATAAATAAAACTATACATTAATAATCAATCTCTCAAAAAAAAACATTTTAGTTTCCCTATATCTCGCAACACAAGTCTTTTGAATCAAAACAAAAAACTGACCTATTGTACAGTAAGACAAGCCCAGACCTCCTGCCGTGACTTTTTGCAAACCTACTGGTTTGGCTTTCTTGAAATGCTTAGATTGTCCTTGATCTCTGCCTGTTATGTTGCCTGCCATCCTGATTTGTTGACGTGGTCTGAATTTCGAATAAAGGACTTAATAAGCTACAGAATCTTGGGGTATTAACCTTGTATGTCATATTTTTCTTGGTAAGTGGTTCCTATCATCCTATGTTACACTCGTTAATGTACTTTTCTTCAGTGGAACATCTCCTACCAAATGCAACACAACCATGGGATGGGTCAGTCTGATCACTGGGTCGGATGTATAGCCTTTTCCTAAATGCATGACCATTGGAAACATGCCACAAACAATGTTTGATCTGCAGGTGACACGTGTCAGCCTTCGATTGGCGGTAGTGTAGAATTGTATTTTAATTTTCAAATGAATTTGTCTCTCGGATGATGATTTCTTTTTCAAATCCTTATGAAACATTGTGTTGTTCAGAACTGATGCAACAAAACAAGATTCTCGATGTAAAAGGTGTTTCATAATTTTCACCTAAAAACCAGACGTGTCCTGGCAGCCCGGCGACTTTTATCAACCGGAGTAGGAAAGAGCTTCTTCTTAGTGCAACTCTTGGGGGTAGTGTTTTCCCCCAACAATAGAATGTTTTTAGCATGTATATATTTGATGTTTTAATTTATGTTCAACTTGAACATATTAGTTCAACCTTTTAACTTAACAACTGAAGTATTTTGAAAATATTAAACCCTGTTTTGCAAAATGTGAACCAAGTACTAGGAAATGTTGAATGCACATAAAAGGTCTTTCATTATTTTTACCTAAAACGTTGAATTATTTTTTTTCCAAAAAATGCCTATTTTTTCGGCATGTTGAATCTGGCTTTAAATATTGTTAATCTTGTGTTTTCATACCAATAGAATGAGTTATAGAAATTGTTAAATGCACAAAATCACAGATATAAAGAAAAGAAAAATGAAAAGCCACATGTCTGCTTTCTCGGGCCATGCCCTCAGTGTTGGGCTGGACACAATCAGGCATTGGGCCATATACGTGTCAGATGATGGTTCTCCTTTATAATTGGTTGGGATTGCCTGCGGAAAAAGAAGGAACCCAATTTATTGGAACGTGGCGTATAATTTTCAACCCAAAAATCCATGCTGGTATAGCCATAGCTGTTTCTTCCGAGAGAAAAAAAAATTCAAATATAACCAGATACATCCAAGTTAGTTTTTCCAAATAATAGTTGGTGTGCCCTTGCCTTCACGCACACGTCGATGTAACCTGTCGAAAATTATGCTTCACATGAAGTGGTCCACCTTGGAATCGCATCAATCCAGTCTCTACGCCGCACACGGAATAGTCACAGAAAAAGAACCCATGAAGGTTCTGATGGCCAAAACTTGCAAGGTCGAAAGTCAATGAAGACTCCTATACACCATGAAACGTATAGGCATCAGAGGCGGCAAAGAGAGGGGGGGAATCATGGAGCCTCTTCCCTTGCACTTCATCTGATCTCACCAAACTGTGCAGGTTAGGAGAAGCTTCCTTCACTATCAATGTAAGACTCTGCCATAGGCTAGGGGAACCTTCTTTCAGTGAGTGGTGGCAGGACCGGAATCCGCGTTCAGTTGCCGGCTTGGCACCCCTGCTTATGGAGCCTACAGACGGGATCAACAAACGCGTCTCTATGTGAAACAAACTAAATATCTCAAATGCATTCCTGGTGATTAGATCAATGTTTTAGCATCAATGAATTAATATTCTTCGTAAACGTCTTTCATCCATTCATGTTCTAGCTGTAAAAAAGAAAAAAAGTTGCTAACTTCTAGACATTCCTTTCCCGCAAACAAAACAAAGTAGCGAGAACTTTTTACTTTTTTTAGGATCTGGTTTCAACTTCTTGTGTCAATCCGATCGCTAGTATAAGTAAAGCCGCAGTATACATGATTGTCTATGGTCTAATACTACTGGTTCCACCTGTCTCGACTGTAAGTCACCGCCACTGGACTATCTTGTTGTCTAACGTCATCATTTGCATATGGAAGTAGTAACTATGACAACTCTTCTGAATAACTGAAGTATGACTAGAAGCATCCAGGCATCGCATAGAAGAATGGTGACCTTGCTAACAAATAGTCGGTCGTTGTACCCCTGCCTTCACGTAAACATCATTGACTGACTTTCTACCTGTCTTCTCTTCTGTTATTTGTAGAACTAAATTTTTTGCGAATTGTTTTCTGTAGAACTTAAGCGTGAGACAAATCCTCTGCCTAACCCTCAGGAGGACCTACCTTGGAAGACTTCCAACACCAATCACAACAAGAAGTTTTTGCAGCACGGAATAGTATCACAAAACGGAAAAGTCTGTTGTGCGTACCGTCGCGCTGAGATCAAAGCGCGCGTCCCTGTGGCCGGGGGCCTTGCCCACGCGAACTGTTGATTTTTTGTGTCTGTGATTTTGTCTGGTGGCAGGCCTTGGGAGGAGCTGATGGCTCGATGACCTGAGCAAAGAAAAGCTCATGCTGACACGCACATTAACTACTTGTTTAAAAACTTTACAATGATATAACTTCTTTGTACGAGTTCCATTTTCGATTTCATTTTCACCGTTGTGTTCTACACGACGAAACAAACCAAACTAGATCTCACTTCCGTATGTTTAGCAAAAAAATATATGAAGTAGTAACTTATGTTTTACGTTTAGTAGCATCTTTCGTAGTTAAGTTTACACGTAGTAATTTAAGTTATCTGACATGTAGTAACTTATGTAAATATATGGTGGTAGAAATGTACACTAAATGGTAACATATTTTTTAAGTCGTCACATGTATGTTACTCACTATCCAATATAACCAAAAGTTAAACTAGTATAATAACTCTCATATATGTGGTGATTATGTTTTCATCAATATGTTTACGAACAAAACCAGATTTAATTGCATGTGTCTAAATTTTATTTAAAGCAACAACTCATGTATTATGTACAGTAGCAAAATGTATAGATAAAATATATTATTGAGATCGCAGCAAATTTTGGTATATACTAGTAGTAACTTATTGAATAATAGCTATAAGCAAATACAAATTTAGTATGATTTAGAAACTTAAGTCTATCAGAAATTACTTTGGCTTGGATCAGATAACAACTTTACTTAATGCAGGAGTAGTAACTTGCATATAGAGACTGTGTAACAATTTTAACTTGTATAGTAAATTTCATATAGCAAATTATGTTATAAGCATGATAGCAAGTGGAATCTAATTTTGTTCGTCTCGTCGCATAAAACATGACGGTGAAAACAGAACTCGTACACAGAAGTTATATCATTTTAAAGTTTCAAAATCGTATATTAAATGCGCTGAGCACAAACACACACTCGCACAGCTGTTTGATTGACATGTGAGCTACTTTTTCAGTGATGTTGCACCACGCGCTCTCTGAAAGGAGCGACCGGACGCGTGCAATGCGCGACCGGTCCGGCGATAATCGCTCCCATAAAAAAAAGGATCGATGCATCCCAGCCAGTTGAGAGGCGACTGATCACAACTGACCAGTTCAACGCTGTTTTTTTCTGTTCCTGTTCGACATGGAGCCTCTGTTGACCTGACAACTGCAATCTCAAGTACATGCAAGGGGATTGCCATCCGCAGTTGGAAACGAGAGAGAAAATCAGAAACCCAATAATGGCACCTCTCCTCTTGTCCTTCCTCCTGCTACTATCCTCAGCATCAGTGCAAGCTCAACAAAAAATAAGCTTAGGCTCATGGTTAACACCACAAGGCCTAACAGCTCATGGCTCTCACCATCCGGTGACTTTGCATTTGGCTTCCGGCAAATTGAGGGTAATTCATCCTTCTATCTCCTTGCTGTTTGGTTTGCCACGATCGGCGACAAAACGGTTGCTTGGTATGCTAAGACCAGCAATCCAGTACCAGGGGCGGCGGTACAAGTTTCATCTGGTTCACGCCTTCAGCTCACGTCTGCTGGGGTGCTCTCGCTCCAAGATCCTACCGGCGCAGAGGTATGGAACCCCAAAATTGTTGGTGCAGCCTACGCCAGCATGCTTGACACAGGAAATTTTGTACTAGCTGCTGCAGATGGTTCTTCCAAGTGGGGGACTTTCGACAGCCCGGCAGACACTATCCTGCCCACACAAGTGCTCACACCAGGAATGAAGCTCCGCAGCCGGATCATTCCCACAGACTACTCTGATGGAAGGTTCCTCCTCTATATACAAACTGACTATGTTGTACTCTATCCTGTTGCATTGCCATCCGGATATATAAACAGCGCGTACTGGTGGATTGCCGGAAATATTGCAAATCTGGTGTTTGATTCCAGTGGTAGGATATATGTGGCTATGGATAATTGGCACACAAATAAATATGACATCTGCAGCCATGGCGAACTCCTACTATCGCGCCACACTTGACACAGATGGTGTGTTCCGGCAATATTCGTACCTGAAGGTCAGCAGCCAGTGGTCTCCAGCATCAACATGGACTGTTAATGACTTCCAGCCCCCAGATATCTGTACAGCAATGACAGGAATCGGCAGTGGCACATGTGGGTTTAACAGTTATTGCAGATTTGATCGCACGGTGAATCAGCCAAATTGCTCGTGCCCACCGAGGTACTCATTTTTAGATGATGATAGGAAGTACAAAGGATGCAAACCAGACTTCCAACCACAAAGCTGTGACCTGGATGAAGAATCTGCCATGATGCAGTTTCAGTTGATATCAACAGAATTTGCTGATTGGCCTCTTGCTGACTACGAGCAATATGCCCCCATAACTGAGAATGATTGTCAGAAGCTCTGCCTGATAGATTGTTTCTGTGCGGTTGCCGTGTTCCATGACACTGATAAGACATGTTGGAAGAAGAAGTTGCCTTTATCAAATGGCAAGATGAATGGTGATGTGCAGAGGAAAGTCTTCCTGAAGGTACCAAAGAACAACCGTTCAAATTCTGAGCATGTCCATTCCAGCAAATGGAAGACTGATAAGAAGTACTGGATTCTTGGAAGTTCATTGTTCCTAGCAATATCGATCCTGGTGAACCTTCTGCTGATCTCTGCTCTGTTTTTGGGTACCCACTCTATTGTCACAAGAAAGAAATTCCCATCTTCGCAGTCATCAAGCAACCTAGGATCGCCACTGAAATCCTTCACTTATGCGGAGCTCGAGAAGGCCACCAGCAGGTTCCAGGTGGTGCTCGGTACTGGTGCCTGGTCTGTGTTGGAATTGTGTACTGGGGCCAGCTTCAAGATGAGCTCCTCACCAGCATTGCTGTCAAGAAAATTCACAAGATTGAGCAGGAACAGAGAAGGAGTTCACCATTGAAGTTCAAGCTATTGGACGGACTCACCACAAGAACTTGGTCAGGTTGCTAGGATTCTGCAATGAAGGAAAAGCAAGACTCCTTGTCTATGAATTCCTGACAAATGGATCACTCAATGAATTCCTATTCGGTGACGTCAGGCTTCAGTGGAACCTTCGTGTTCAGATTGCTCTCGTGGGGTGGCAAGGGGACTTCTCTACCTACATGAGGAATGCAGCACACAAATCATCCACTGTGACATAAAGCCCCAAAACATTCTCCTCGATGACAACTTCACAGCAAAGATCTCTGACTTCGGCTTAGCCAAACTGCTCCGAACAAATCAGACACAAACAAATACAGGTGTTCGGGGCACCGAGGATATGTTGCCCCTGAGTGGTTTAAGAGCATCAGTATTACTGCCAAGGTGGATGTTTACAGCCTTGGGGTCATCCTGTTGGAGCTCATTTGTTGTCGGAAGGAATGTTGAGTTGGAAGCTGCAGAAGAGGACCAAAAAATTCTGACCTACTGGGCAAACGACTGTTATAGGTGCGGCAGGGTTGATTTACTGGTTGCGAAGGATGATGAAGCAATTCTGAATCTGAAGCAGGTGGAAAGCTTTGTAGCAGTGGCATTGTGGTGTCTACAGGAAGACCCGACGATGAGACCTGCAATGCTGAATGTCGCGCGGATGCTCGATGGAACAGTTGGCATCAAAACTCCACCTGATTCTGCTTCCTTTACCCATTCGTTTCCATAGTTTTTTTCCTGCATTATTTTTTTCCACGGTAGCTACGCAAGTAGAAGAGTCTCCGAAGAATCCGGCAGCCGATCGAGTCGTGGTAAGTTTAGGGTCCACTTAAAATCCTATGTAAGCTGAGGTGTGTAGACTAATCTCCGTCTTGAGAACAGATGTACTCCCTCCGGTTTAAGTTGTTGACGCCGTTGACTTTTTTCGTTGTGCTTGATCATTCGTCTTATTCAAAATATTAGTTCAAACATGCAAAGTTATAAAGTATATTTCAATTTTTTTAATGATTAAAACAAATCATAACAACATATATGATAATTTTTAAAATTTTAAATAAGACGAATGGTCAAACGTAATAGAAAAAAATCAACAGCGTCAACAAATTAAAACCGGAGGGAGTATGCGTTAGCGCAAACGTGTTGTGCAACCCCGTGTACCGCGGAAGGGACATGTAGTTTTTGTATTGAGAAATTTTTGTGCGTCATATTCGATAGACACTGCCTACCTCGAGAAAGTGCATTATATGGGAAAGTAAATTTGTGTGTAAGAATACTAAAATTCTAATGATATAAAAATTAAGACTTCATAATATATATAAATAATATAAATATAAAATAAGATCATAATAGAGAAGTATGAAACATTTCTTTTGCAATAAAATTATCACATTAGTCAAAGAGAGAAAACAACCACTACCATTATAAAACAGTTAATCCAAATGCCCTCCACATGCTTGAAAAGTTAACCATCATTATATTATAAAAAGAAATAATCCCAAATATCTTCCACCTATTTTAGAAATTACACACCACTCTCACTATCCATGTTATTAGTTGACCAAAAATCTTCCATGTAATAGTGAAGATATTTGCCTTAGGTTTCAAAAATTCCTCAACACTGACATTTTCGCAAAATAGACTAAAATACCCATGTTATTAGTTGACCAATAAAATGAGTCACCATGTTTGTTGTCAAAGGCTAGAAATTACACCATTAATCGGAGAAAAAAGAAGAAAAATACCCACACTGCCATTATGAAAAATAGAGTCTAAATGTTTTCTACATAGTTAAAAAATTGCCCACCATTGACATTACGAAATGTAGCCCGACCTATATATAAATCATATAGTACTCCTTATTGTCACATAAGCAATGAAATGGAAATTATAGTGGTAGAAAATTAATAGTTTTGTGAAATTTCTATAGTTGATAGACTAATCTAAAATAGAACACCAAAGACATTATCATAAAAAATAGTTCGAATGTCCTCCGTATGTTTTAAAATTACCGACCACATAGATCATTGACATTACAGAAAAATAGATTGGCATACGTATATAGAAACTTATATAAAATTCACACTATTGTCGTTATGAAAATAATTAATAGGAAATAATAGTGATAGAGAAAACAACAATAATAATAGATTAATAAGCGTTTGATATTATACAACACTAACCACGCAAATGCGCGGGCTGGCATACTAGTTTTACATAATGGAATATAAGATTGTATGTTGTTAAAATTATAATGTACATTCCAGAATTATTTTCATGGTTTCATAGTATTGAATACTACTACCTCCGTTTCTATTTATATAACATCTAAAATTAGTGTCAAGCTCCTTTCAGCCGCCGGCGCCGCAGCCTAATAGACCGGCTGGACCAAACGCGGAGCCATCAAAAGTGAAAGGTACCATTCAGTGCATGTAGCACCTTGAATTACAATTATTGCTTGTGCCTATGACAACATTATTATAAGTTGCGTTAGCAGCTCTGAGACAGGGTTGGTCACAAAAGTGAAGGGAACAATGCAATCATAACAAATTGTCTTAATTATTTCTCACAAAGAAAAAAAAAACATAAGACTCCATGTTCCAACTTAGGTGCTAGAAGAAAACATAATTATACTGAGCTACCAAAAATAATCGTCTTGAACCAGCCTTCACGCAAACGTCAATGTAATCATAGGGCGCGATTAGTATCATCTTCCCTCATTCAGTCCAGCTAGTAGCATGTCAAATAAAAAATTAGGCCTGACCTGAACTGGTTCTCACAGCAACCCAGTCTGTACGTTCCACATACACGGAATAGTCAACACAGAAAAGGACCCATGAGCATGGAGCAGCCAATTGTTCTAATTGACCAGTTCAATGCTACACCTCGTGACGGTTGTGACGAGTTGAAAGGTCAAGTCAATGAAGACTCTTAAGTGACAAGAGGTTCATAAGTTTGCCATCAGATGTACTCCAAGGAAACAAGATCCAAATCAAATTCCTAATGGCGCCTCTCTTGCTCTTCTGCTCCTACTGATCTCACCATCTGTGCAAGCTCAAACAAACATCACCTTGGGCTCTTCCTTAACACCTCAAGGGCCTAACAGCTCATGGCTCTCACCATCCGGAGACTTCGCATTCGGTTTCCGGCCAATTGAGGGCAACATCTCAGCCTACCTCCTTGCCGTCTGGTTCCACAAGATCAGCAACCAGACGGTGGCTTGGTACGCCAAGACCACTGGTGATGATCCAGAGCCAGTACAGGTTTCATCCGGTTCACGCCTCCAGCTCACATCCAGTGGAGCGCTCTCACTCCTGGATCCCACTGGCACAGAGGTATGGAATCCCAAAGTTGTCAGTGCAGCCTATGCTAACATGCTCGACACAGGAAACTTTGTACTGGCTGGCGCAGATGGCTCTACCAAGTGGGGGACTTTCAACAGCCCAGCAGACACCATTCTGGTAACTCAAGTGCTCTCACCAGGAATGACGCTCCATAGCCGGATCATCCCCACGGACTATTCCGACGGTCGGTTCCTCCTAAATATGACAACTGATAGTGTTACCCCTTTCTTCTGTTGCTGTGCTTCTGGATATGAATATGCCCTTACTGGTCCATAAACGGGAACATTACAAATCTGTGGTGTTCGATGCCACTGGCAGGATATACGTGGATAATGGCACACAAATAAATATGACATCTGCAGATATTGGCATCATGGCGGACTATTACCATCGCGCCACACTTGATCCAGACGGCGTGTTTAGGCAATATAAGTTTCCAAAGAAGGTCAGCAACCAGTTAAGTCAGGCATGGTCAGTAGTGGGCATGGAACCTCAAAACATCTGTCAAGCACTGACAAATCTCGGTAGCGGCAGCGGTACATGCGGGTTTAATAGTTATTGCAAGTTAGATGACACAAACAATCAGTCTACATGCTTGTGCCCAGAGCAGTACTCATTTATTGATGACGAGAGAAAGTATAAAGGCTGCAAACCTGACTTCTCGCCACAAAGCTGTGACTTGGATGAGGAAGCTGCCACGATGCAGTTTCAATTTAGATCAATCGATAATGTGGATTGGCCTTTTGCTGACTACGATCAGCAAACACCCGTAAGTAAGAATGATTGCCAGAATCTCTGCCTGACAGATTGTTTCTGTGCAGTTGCGGTGTACCATGACAGTGAAAAGACATGTTGGGAAGAAGAAGATGCCTTTATCAAACGGTCGTATGGGAGACAGTGTGCAGAGGACAGTTTTCATCAAGGTACCAAAGAATAACAGCTCACAGTCTGACCTTCCCGATTCCAGCAAATGGAAGAAGGATAAGAAGAAATGGATCCTTGGAAGTTCATTATTTCTGGGAAGCTCTGTCTTTGTGAACCTTCTCCTGATTTCTGTTCTTCTTTTCGGTACTTACTGTACTATCACAAGAAAGAGAGTCCCATCTTTGCAGTCATCAAGCAACCTAGGATTGCCCCTGAAAGCCTTCACTTATGCAGAGCTCGAGGATGCAACAAATGGATTCCAGGAGGTTCTTGGTACTGGTGCATCTGGTATTGTGTACAAGGGACAGCTACAAGATGAGTTCAGGACCTTTATTGCTGTCAGAAAATTGACAAGCTTGAGCACGAAACAAGAAACAGAAAAAGAATTCACAATTGAGGTCCAAACTATTGGACGGACACACCACAAGAATTTGGTCAGGTTGCTAGGATTCTGCAATGAAGGCAAAGAAAGACTACTGGTGTACGAATTTATGACAATGGATCACTCAACAGATTCATATTTGTTGATGTTAGGCTTCAGTGGAACCTTCGAGCTCAGCTTGCTCTTGGTGGCAAGGGGACTCCTTTACTTACACGAAGAATGCAGCACACAGATCATCCATTGTGACATAAAACCTCAAAACATACTTCTCGATGAAAACTTCACAGCAAAGATATCAGACTTTGGCTTAGCCAAACTTTCCGAACCAAGCAGACACAAACAAATACAGGTATTCGAGGCACTCGGGGGTATGTTGCCCCTGAGTGGTTCAAGAACATGGGTATCACAGCCAAGGTCGATGTTTACAGCTTTGGAGTCATCCTATTGGAGCTCATCTGTTGTCGGCGGAATGTTGAGTTGGAGATTGCAGAAGAGGATCAGAAAATACTAACTTACTGGGCAATGGACTGTTATAGGGGTGGCAGGGTGGATTTTCTAGTTGAGGGTGATGATGAAGCAATGTTGAATCTGGAGAAGGTGAAAAGGTTTGTGGAAGTGGCATTGTGGTGCCTCCAGGAGGACCCCAACTATAAGACCGACGATGCTTAAGGTTACACAAATGCTCGATGGAGCAACTGAAATCCCCACTCCTCCTGATCCTTCTTCCTTTGTCAGTTCACATCCATATTATCCACCTACATGTTGTCAGATTAACATATATCTGAGTCAGCATAATGGTGCGCGAAATTAGATATAGATATCTACTCATGGAAAAGCTATATACTGAATGTTATGGCTGTGGTACTACAAACACGATGTTCATGTGGCTTAATCTAGTTGAATAGCATCTTCATATGCTGTAGTTATGTATCAATGGGCCACAGCAACGATTATGAAGGCTTCCTCTTCCAAATAAGAAGATATATTTCCCAAATATTTTTCCCCTAGGCTAAGAGTTAACCCCTCCGTACCTTTTTACTAGATGTTAGGAGAGCAAGTAAAGACGTCCGGAGGGGGGTAGTATATGTATGTTATATCTCATCCATTGGCTATGTTATGATAACATATCCACTGGCCTGAGAACTTCTCTGCCATGGCCAGGGTCAAGCCAGAAGTAAGATGAGAGCTAGAACGCACCCATACAAACGATCGACACGCGGAAGTATCATGATTTTTCGCTCTTGTGCATATTTATCCTCAATTTTCAAGAGAAACGAAATACCAAAGAACGTAATAATAATGAAGGAAAGAGTATATTTCAGCAATTATAGTGAAGATTTTGTCTGGAAGTACTATAATATTTCATCAAGAATAACATTTGTTGAACTCAGCACCATGTCATATTAGTTGGAAGAGCCAGTAGAGACAACTAGCAGCGAACAGATTAATTAAACAAAACCATATTTGAAGAACGTGGTGCACAAAACTAAATTAAGAGCTCAAATCAATAACAGTGGACTTTGATGGTTTGATTGAATTATCATCAATTTTCACAGGATTGCAAGGCAATTGTGCCACCATCAGTTTCTCAATTCGACATTAGCCTACCAAGCCGTTATAACTAACCATTTTTCAACATACAACACTGACATCAGGAGACAACCTTTCTACAGACTGCAATGATCCAATGTGTGTCTAATTCATCGTAAAACAGCAGGTATTGAACTTGTCAGTTGTGTGAAAAAGATACGGTAGGCATCTGATTAGTCAAATACCAAACACTCTAAGGCAAGGGAAGGTGACGCATACTAGATGGAGTAGTCCAAACAGAAGTTGTGAATACCATCTAGCTGTTTATACATGGGCCGATGTATTTAAAGCAGAATGCCTTGGGTTTACACTGAAAGTTCTGAAACAACTACACCAATGTTTATACCATCCAGATTAGTACCTCAAAATATTTCACGGCCAGGCAATATCACAGGAGAAATCCCACCGAAGTGCAGATAAAAAACAAAAAAAAAAATGCCAGAACGGATGCAGCTCACACAGCTTACAGTAAACGCGAGATTTCACTAACAGAACTCGGTTCAGTAGCGGATGCTAGACAGACGCTGCGCGCAGCGAGCACTCTCATTCTAGGGCCCAAACGAGACTGAATTGTACGCCACCAAAAATCAAAACGGCAAGGCCAGCGCGTGACTAGCACCCGAAAGGGGAGCGAAGGGAAATGAGAGAACTAGAATCTTACAGAAAGGGGAGCATCCAGGGAGTGCAAATCGGGGGCGCGACGAGCCGAGAGAGTGCAGCGGAGGTGGGGCCGACCCACGGCAGGCGGCGAAGGGTCGTCCCGCTGCGGCGGGCGACGGGAGGCCTCGGCGGCCGGATGCGCGGAGGTGAGATCGCCGGCCATGAGGGAGGAAGGGCGACCCTTTTTTTTTTTTGAGGGGAGGAAGAGCGACTGGGCTCGTCAAATCTTCAAAGTGGGCTTGTTTTTTAGGCCCGTTGGGCATTCCCTTGTCTGTACTAGTGAACTTTCATGTCCATTTAATCTCAGAATTTCGCTATCCCAGCTAGCTCTGATCATGTCCTCAACCAAAAAAAACACTGAGCATGACCCGTGTTAATATTTAACGTATGTGGAAGACCTTATATGAAGAGCGTAACGAAACCAAATATTGTTGAAGAGTTGACCTACAAGCATTATTAAGGGTGTTTGATGCTATCATGATCCCAACTCTCACAAGCATTAAGGGTTGTCTGCATCAGCTGATGCAAAAATGTGCCCTTGTCGCTCGATGGATACGCCCAGATGCAGGCTCTATGGATGCATAATATTTGCTTCGGGCCCACTCGTTAGTTTCACATGCATGCAGGGTCAGTTGCATCTACCCATGCAAATCAACCAAACATATTCACAAGTTTCACTGCATTTGTTCATGCGACTAACCAAAAATCTTCATTTTCACGGTCACTGCATCCACTCAGCCTGCTTCTCATTATACAGGATGTACGAAGGAGCTCTACAAAGCTCCATATGATGTTCAATATCGCCAAAATTGTCCTTAGTCATCACGTCTATATCAGAGCTCACTCCGCGAATGGTGATTGGACCATCAGAGCAGTGGCTAGGCTTATACTCTCTCTACTTCACAATATTTATTTTTGCATTTATTCTTTTATAAAATTTATCATTCTCACATCTCAATGCACAGCAACCCTCACTACTTGTCCCCGCTTTCTAACAGATCGATCATTCATGATGGTAGCAAGAAAATTTATCATATCTCCATATTTCTTGTGATAGATTTGTTTTAAACGAGAAAGAAATTGGAATGGAGGTAGTAAAACGAAAGAAAATGGGCAAAAGGTTTAAAGATAATGAAGAGAAACAGAGGCATTGTGGCCAACCCCAAAGAATCAAAGATGCATCAAGCTAGATTTGAGACAAACAGTTGCCAAATCACCACCGAAGTGTCTTATAGAACTCCAAAATCCAAATTTCAATGACGCATTTAAGTTGTACCAAGTTTTTTTTTATTTTGTGAGTATAAGGTTGAAAAATCATTTGTTATAAGGGCACACAGCACATGAATATTTAATTTCACCATAGTTGTAGTTTAGTTAGGTTATTGGAAGTGCGGATAATTTTCAATGAAATTACAAATATATTTTTTGTGTAATTTAAAAAATGATAGTGTAATGAAAGTTGGGCACTATGGCCACAATAGCATTTAATCTTTTTTAAAATTTATTAGGTGTTGAAAGGTCCTAAAACGCTACGGGCGGTTCCTTCGAGAAATACTTCACATTCATTTCAAAATATTTATTCTGCTAGTAACCTTAGAGGTATTCAGTCTTTGAGTCGAAGCTTCACGGAGACGAGCAGAACCTTGCTAGTTTGTTACCTACTATGTGAGGCCAGCGTCTGCCGAGGAATCATACACGGCCTCGGAATCTCTAGTCTCAGTAGCTTGTTTGTAAGTCATACTGGTCCAGTCGTTAGTAAGATTAATTTACTACCAATGCATGTGGTGTAATTGTGTTACAATGCGTCAATGCGACTATATTTATATATTGCTTAGGCAGCAGCAGCATGCATGCTTGAGATCGCACATAGCAGGGATTAATACATTGGAGTACTAGGCATGTGATCTCTATATTTAGTTAACACCGGAACTGGCATGTATTCGGGATGTCATGTGGACAGCTCATTCTCAGAGCACATAGATTTTGCATCCTTCTCACTATTGCAGATCTGAAACCATTCCGGAAGATGATGTTTCGCAGCTGGTTGCCGGCCAGGCAGTGAAATTGGAGTTTTCCGAACACGGTATCCATGATAAAGATTCTTTTTTGTGCATAGCACTGTCTAATCCCAGATTCAATCGGCCAAACTTGCATCTCCCTGTATATCCGTAATCTGCGGATATCAATCACCTCCGATGCCACTTTACATACAGTAAGTTAAGTGGAAAAGGTATAAAACATTTTGTTTATCGTTATATCCATGGAAACAAGGTAACAAAAAGAGCCAACAGGCGTTTAATATTAGCTGCGTGCGCGCCAGCAACCATCAAATTATCAAATTAACAAGAACCAAACTTGTTCGGCTATGTCATTTAGGTCCCTCTACTTAGAAAGTGCTGATTTGACATCTTCAAAACTTGTTTGTTGTGTCACTTAGGTCATTTTTTTATTTTGACATACATAAACTTATCCAACTGTGACGCTTAGGTCCCTCTACTTATATTGACATCTCAACTTTCGACAGTGTCACTTAGGTCCAAGACTCAAACCAATATGACATGGCACATCTAAAATAGAATATGTGTTGCATGCAATTGTATTGACACCATATTAAAGGTAGTCCTTGTGGTGACATACCCTTAAACTTTTTAGCTTTTCGTATGTTTATCACAAACTAGAATTTGACATATATTTTTTAGATGGGTAATATATTTATTCTCATTAGAGGTGTAATTTACCCGGTATGATAGTTGATGGTTGATTTTTAGACTGCGGCAAGAGTTGAGTGGCATAGTATGATGACATATATTTACACTGCTCAAAGGTATATGCGAAAACTCAAGTTTGTGACGAAGATGCTAAAAGCTTTAATGGGATACCAATATATGAAAGAACCACCTTTAATCTGGTACCAATAGAGTTGCATGTGCATTTCAGTCATATATGTGTCATGTCAGGTTAGTTTGAGCCTAGTTGGACCTAAGTGACACAATCAAACAAGTTTAGGGATGTCAATATAAGTACAGGGACCTAAGTGACACAACAGAGCAAATTTAAGGATGCACAATCAGCAGCATTTTGTAAGTAGGGGGACCGAAGTGACACACCCGAACAAGTTAAGAGACTGGCTGTGCACTTCACTCAATTAACAATATGCTTTCAATTTCTCATCTTCATCAGAGATATATGAGAAGCGGCTAAAGATTCTTCCTGTGCCATAATTTTGATGTTTAGACTGGCGGTGATGGCATCGGAAATTAAAGATCTGTTTTCCAAGAAGCCGAATTTCAGTGAGGTGCCAATTATTCGATGTTAGATCATCAGAAAAAAACTAAGAAAGGGTTCTTTTTCATTTGATTTTCATTACTTCAGCTCAACTAAATTATTACTTGCCATCCTCAGATATATTTATTATTCAATACATATAGTCAATAATACGATATGATGGGCTTATTTATTTATTGCGTGGCATGATTAGTTTCGTTAATTTGGTTGTGATATCTGGCTCACTAGTTTAATCCTCACAATGCAACACCATGCTACTCAAAATACTATTTGTGTCTTATCTGCAGGTCGGGTGATCCTGCCCCTGAAAAAGTCCCATCGTCGTGTTATCCAAATACTGGATCAGATCAGGTAGTGATATAGAGATACTGAGTCCTAAGCTAGCACATTATGTGGCAGCTCAAGGGAACGCGCTACTAACGTGCACCGACAGAGGATATATATGTCTCAAGGAAATATAGATCTGAAATAAGCTTGGCGTAATAAACCACGGAATCTAAGAAAACCAATGAAACTCAATGCACGACATTTAATTTATCAAGGAAACTAGATTTGTAAACTTGACGTAATATGTAGCCGTAGTCTGGAAGAAGCTAGCTAGGCCGTTTCATTTTCAACCCACAACAAACTCACTTTGCTTCCATTCTCTGCCACGTCGCTCCTCAAAGTTCCTTTCGCAGGAGAGGTCTAGATGGTTGTTCAGATCATTCTCTAAAATCCAAATGTACTGTACTTGATCAGCGACCAACTTTATAAGCAAAGAACGAGGCAGTATAATAATATGGTACTATGAGTTACTGAGTATATAAATGATCTTGAGATTATTATTTTTTTTTACTAGCTTGGAATGCATGTAATTTCAAAAAAGTAGTGCATATACACTTCGTTTCTTGTTCAGAAATTCTGTGTTTTTGAACAGAGACACATAAAAGGACAAGAAAAAAAAAAAAGAGAGGGCAGCCATCTGAGTTGTAAGTCCTGATAGAGAAAATTTCAGGGCCACAGCGACTGGAAGGCTCCAAAGTATCCCGGGGAACCAAACTCAGCTTAAGCAGGCAGGAGCAGGCATGGCACGTTGGCGGTCCACCCCCTATCGATGTGTGTGTAAAAGCCAGGGATCCATCGCGGTCACCTCACTGGGAACACGAAGCTACTAGCACGATCCAGGCCACAGTGCCACACTGCACAAGCTAGTGACCTGCCCCTTGGGATGTTCTTGACTTCTTGTTCAGACGACGGGAAACATCATACAACAAGAAAAGACAATAGCCGGTGGCTGCCTCGATCACGATTGCAGCGATCGGTTGAGAATTTGCTGTGGCGTTTGGCTGCAGGCGTACAGCTCCAAACAGCCGCAGCTAAAAAACCAAAACACACTTTTGGCTGTTACAGACTATTGCACGGTCCATTTATTTCTCTACGTTTCGTTTCATGTATCGATGCACATTATCAAAGAAGCTGTGTAAAGAGTATTGTTTTTGTTTTAGACCTGTATCTATGTCCGTCATGTTTTAGTTTTAGAAGCAGCTACTTTCAGCTCTTGGTTGGTAACTAATTGGTAAAATGATGATTAATTAAAGATTCTTTTTTCGACAAAACGAACAGGGCTCTCTGTTTTGCTTTCACATTCTTAACAAGCCGCGGCCACACGACGCGATGCACACACACAGACACCATATGATCCCACTCCGCCGCCCCGTCGCCACCGCCGGTGGAGATCCCATCCTCCAACCCACGTCGCCATTTATATATAAAGCCTTCCTTCTCCCTCCCTCCATTCCCCGCTCCTCACAGTCCTCTGTTCCTTCCTCCTCCCATTGCCGCTAATTAATCAGCAGATAGAGCGTCGGTTCGGAGGGAGATGAAGAACTCCGTGTCGGAGCGAAGCTTCCTGATCGAGAGCGACGAGGAGGAGGACGGGAAGCGGCGCGGCGGCCATGGCGGGGAGGAATCGGACGACGAGGGCGGGTCGGACTCGTCGTCGCCGTGCGACAGCCCGCGCGTCGTCGCCGCGCAGTGCAGCAGCCGCCAGCCCAGCTCCTACACCCAGCAATGGCCGCAGAGCTACAGGTAATAATAAATGCTTCCGATCCTTCTCCCGCCGTCTCGCGCTCCTCTGCAGCCGCCGCTCGATCGCTCCACCAAACTTTTTCACCTTTTCCTCCTTTTCTTTTTATGTTTCTGGAATTTACTAGTACTCTCTGCGTCTCTGTCTTTCTAGAGCGGCGCCGCGTGGCTCTGACTGCACGGTGCTCGAACACGTGAGGAATCTCACGGATCAGCCACTGCTCATCCCTGTAGTAAAAATTCAGCAGCATTACATTTAATTAGAACTGCAGTCTGAGAAGGAAAAAAGGACTAGACTTTGTGAGTTCTAGAAATACTATGCTGCAGGAAAAAATTGTTCGTCGATCTTGCTCTTGCAATACAGCGTCTGAGCGTCAGCCGTCAGTAGCCAAAATGACTCTCTTTTTTCTTTAATCACAAGGTTAAACAATGCACCAAACTGCTTGATGCTCATCCTAGGTGGGTACGAGCAGTCCATTTCGTTAATCTCTGTTTAGGGGCTGTTTACCTCGCTTTTAGTGCAAGTTCCGCAATGCGAAAAGATAGAAAACACAGTGACCACTGCTAACTGACAAAACCAAACATACCATTGCATTATGGCTGCAGCTCATACCTATTTATGTACCCGATAAATTTTTTATCTTGCGGACATTGATCCATATAGTTGCAGACAATTTGTCACTTGTTGTCTAATTTCTTTAATAATGACTCCCGAACAATTTCTGCTGCAATTTTCCTTTTCCATATGTGCTCGATGGATCAGTAACAAAACTCATAATTAAAATCTTTTTTCTTTTGCGAGCAGGCAGTCCATTGACATGTACAGTAGCGTGCACTCACCCAACCTGAGCTTCCTGGGCACTCCGACGCTGAGCCGGTTGTCCAACTCTTTCCTGACCAACTCATTCCGAGGTGGCAAGCCGCCCGAGATCATCTCCAGTCTCATCAAGCCGCTGCTGCCGACGAGCACCGCCGCCGCCGCAGGCGAGCAGCAGCCCCCCGAGGACGTCAGGCAGAGCTCGCATTACCTTCCGCCATCAAGAAAGGGATCATCGCTGCAGAGGATTCCCGAGGACACCAAGCCTCAGCTTGGGGGCCATGGCCACGAGGTGGGGCCCTACCGCCAGTGCTCCTACACTCAGGGTGTCATGAACGGTAAAGTTTGTTGGTTTCAACTTGTTGATTATGATAATGCATGGTTAAGAGTTTAAATTAAGCCGTGTGATGGGAAGGTCGTATTCATGTTCGAGGTTAAAGGTTCATTTATA
The DNA here is from genome assembly GCA_012490785.1 of Eragrostis nindensis. Lineage (NCBI taxonomy): Eukaryota > Viridiplantae > Streptophyta > Magnoliopsida > Poales > Poaceae > Eragrostis > Eragrostis nindensis. The sequence goes on along the minus strand of JAAXCT010003171.1, from coordinate 7,169 downwards.
AAGACTGAACTTTAACTATGAGTTGTACGCTTAATTGTCATGTTGATTTGGGATGACTGGTAGAGACATCTTAGAGGATTCAAAAACTGCATAGGATGCTCAATTTAGGTACTCACTCATCACTACTACCAAAGATAAGACAGAACTAGACATGTGTCGTGGCGCTGCTATACTTTGTACCGTTGCAACAGACAAATGGGGATGGGATCCGAAGTAATAATAAGTTTCCCTTTAATTTGTATGTGTAGCATGCATCGTGCTAGATGCTGCTTAATTATTTTAGTTATGACGCATTCTCAGCACACACATACTTAAGCCAAGGTTTAGTCTTCAGTGCCAATAATTTCATATTCAGACTATTTATATTCAAATAGTTATTGCCAATACAATATGTCACTGTCAATTATTTCATCATCAAATTCTTCTGAGGAACAGACAACTCCCATGGTTTCAGAAGAAAAAAAACATACTTCTCTTTGTTCCACTACATCTAACAAAGTAGAGATTGATGGTCAGCTACGTTTCTTTGGTTCATCTACCTTCTGTTGTCATGCCAAATCACAGGTTCATCATCTTTTTTCTATTCTCGGTGAACTATATATATATCCTATGGACATCACGTGTTGATGAGTCAGTACAGTCATGTGGTGGGAACATGGTCATGGACAAACTGAGACCTATGATTGTACCCAGGCATGTGAATTTAGATCTCCCGTTTCTCGAGTTGAAAGAGAGACCTTAGTCCTAACCAATTCATCCAATGTACTAATGGTCCTACTGAAAATTACTATTAGTCCTTCAAAATCTATTCATCTGGATGAGAGCTACTTAGTCATAAGAAGTCTCCATCACCTTTGTGGTTTGATGCATTATAGGCTTTTCATATTTTTATAAAGCTACTTAGGAAATGATATTTCCTTTAAGAACGCACACCATATTATTATAAAGCTATTTCATCAAATTCATCCTATATGTTTTCATTTTTCTTAAAACAACTTTAGTTCATTACTCGTGTATCATTGCAGGTGTGAATGTGTTATGTGGTGTGGGAATCCTATCAACACCTTATGCTATCAAGCAAGGTGGCTGGCTTGGACTCGTGATACTTGGTGTGTTGGGCATTCTTGCATGGTACACCGGTATACTCTTGAAGCGCTGCCTTGACAGTAAGGATGGCCTTGAGACCTACCCAGACATTGGCCATGCAGCCTTTGGCACCGCCGGTCGTATTGCCATCTCGGTAAATACTTGCCACAAGTGACACCAAGTATTCTTCATTTTTTTTCTATTTACAGTATATACTTGGCGCAACGGATGGTGTGATGACTGCTAACACTTCTATTTTGCAATTTTCAGATAATCTTGTACATGGAACTTTATGTAAGTCTTATTATCTGACACCTCTTTGGTTGACAATTAGCGCAACACTCATGCATGCTGTATAAACATAATCTGTCAAATATATTAGCTATGCTAGACACTGTATGCAACACAGTGAATCAATGGTGGAATGTAAGAAACATAACCAATAATTCCATCATGGCTTCCTGAACTTTCTACTAATCCCCTAGAATTATGAGAAAATCTCTTAAAAATTACCTTGCAGTATGTTTTTCTTGGCATACATGAGACGATGCATACTAATCTTGTAACCGAAGTATGTAGGTACCTTTTACCTACTATGTTATTTTTGTTGACTCTTAGCAGTTTCAGTAGTTCTTGGCATCATTCTGTACAAACAATAATGCATCAAATATATTAGTAGCCATGCTAATAAATACCATATGCGATACAATGAACCATTTCTGGTCATGATAAAAAGAATTATTGCTCATACTTACAGTGCGTTACACAAGTTAATTGGTCCTAAAAAATTAATGCAGGCTTGTTGCGTTGAGTACTTGATATTAGAGAGTGACAATTTGTCAAAGTTGTTCCCCAATGCACACCTAACCATAGGAAGCTTGACTCTGGATTCACATGTGTTATTTGCAATCCTGACTGCACTCGTTGTCATGCCGACCACTTGGCTTCGTGACATGAGTTACCTCAGCTTCGTTTCAGGTTTCAACTCATTTTTTGCTTCTATATTACATCATCAATTACACTTGCATTCTGTAATTGAACTGAGCTAATGCAATCTTGTGTTCTATCTAATCCTTTTATGCTGTAGCTGGTGGAGTCATCGCATCTATTGTTGTTGTCTTCTGCCTGTTCTGGGTTGGACTTGTTGATCATGTCGGTACAGTCAAAAATGAAGGGACGGCATTGAATCTTCCTGGAATCCCCATTGCCATTGGGTTGTATGGGTATTGCTACTCAGGCCATGGAGTCTTCCCTAACATCTACTCTTCTCTGAAGAAACGCAACCAGTTTCCTGCTGTTCTGTTGACCTGGTACATAGATCAAGAAATTTGCTTACAACATGGTATTTGGTTTTTCGGTAATTCATCACCTCAGGATTGGTTTGTGTTTTTTTTTTTCAGCATTGCTCTATCTACTGTTTTGTTCGCTGGTGCTGCAATTATGGGATACATTATGTTCGGTGAATCTACAGAGTCTCAGTTCACTCTGAACTTACCCCAAATCTTGTGGCTTCCAAGATTGCCGTCTGGACTACGGTAATCATTGTTGTCCAAATTAACAAAGGAAACTATGACTTCTAGAAAAAGATTCCATATCTTTATTAAATTAAGTCCCTCTGACTGTATTCTTTTCGTTTTTCACGCAGGTAACAAATCCAATAACCAAATATCCTTGGTGCTCTATCGGTGTTGATCGCTTACCGTTCCATATACTTAACTGTTAATATTATTTATGTTATCGTAATTTTCTGCTCAAAATATGCCGCAATAAGCTTCTAGGCAGTCAATCCACTTCTAGAACATTAAGTTTCTTAGATAAGGTTGTAAATGGAGCGTTTAGTTGAACTTGTTTTTGCTGTTTCACAGTTTTGACATGGTTGCATGCTCTGTCCTTAACTAATACTCACATATGCGCTTACAATGACTCCTCTCCCTGAGTTTGGAGGAATTGCTACCTCCAAATCAACAGACATACCCAAACATAGTTATGCTCAGATCAGCACTAGTACTGTCTTCCCTTGTTGTCGCTCTATCTGTTCCATTCTTTGGTAAGTTATTTAAGTCTGTTACACGGGATTTGTTCTCATTTCTATTGAAAAGTAATCTTTCTATTTGATAATAAGGGAACACTATGACTTTTGCATATAAGTTGGTTAACATTTCCCCCCTGACTCTGTTTCAATGTTTGTTGAGCCTTTACAGGACTTGTAATGTCACTAGTTGGGTCTTTCCTCACCATGTTTGTGGTAGGTTCACCTTCAGAATCCATATTTTTCTTTTCTTTGTTCACTGCTGTGGCTAATTTATCCTGCTTTGTAGGCCTACATTCTACCATGTGCTTGCTTTTTGGCCATTCTTAGGAATAAAGTGACATGGTACCAGGTAATGATTTTTTTAGTTTTCCAATGATTCTATCTTTGTTTGAACCATCTATTCAATTTATTTTAGCTCAATATCTCTGAACTATCATATGAATTTGCTAACTGTGAGTTATGAAATTGACAATAATGAAATATTATCTCAAACAAAGGTAGAACCTATGGGATTATTTGAGTGGAACAGCGAAATTACACTAGTGATTTTACAAATGCTGGCTGTGAATTATTGTATACTTAATTATTTATTTTCAACTTCGCATCCCTTGATACAATTAGTTTAACCAATATTTCATATTCAGTGGAAACATGCCATCAATGTAATCAACACACTAGTAAACATTAACTGATATGGATTGAAGTGAACCGTATGTTTCCTTGCAGATAGTACTATGTGTTTTCATCATTATTGTTGGACTCTGCTGCGCTGGTGTTGGCACATACTCATCACTTACTAAGATTATCCAAAAGTACCAATGAGTGTGTTCCCAGCGTATTCAAAAACAATATTTTATCGACAGTTTGATGTAAAATTGTTCTCATGGAAGAAAAATATGGAAAATCGATCAAATTAGGTAGATTTACTGTTGAAGAACTATGTTTCAGTGTTCCTCTCCTGATATGAGGACTTGGAAGGTTCCTTCATCTTCTTGTATTATTTTTGTTAGAATGAAACAGTGGTGATGTATGATTTTGATGTTAGCCCGCGCTCTCTATCACACACACACATCATGTTTGGCCCGTAAGGGTGAGACTTGGTTGAGTCCATCTTTGAACGCAGAGGCCAACATTCTTTCATTCCGTTATACAAGGATGATATTATTAAACATCAAAATATTACTGGGCAAATCATGAACCGTGGAAGATACTATATTCTTAAAAACTCAATATTTAACTGTGAGATAGTGTCCAACATAAAATCTGACTCACTATTTATATTTGATATGTCAAAAATACAACAAGTACCATGAGTTTGGATAAACTTATGAAATATAATCACAATTCATAAAAAATGTACCCCTCCTGTTCTCTCACTAAAAAAAGGCAGAACTAATAGTACGAAATGATGCAGCAAACAATTCATACAGCTAGTAAAATTTAATTTTCTACAGGCTCTCTCAGTCCGCAAACGTGAATATTGAAGTGAGCATCAATTTATTTAATAAATCGTGCTAGGATTCGAACTCGAGATCTCTGCCCTGATACCATATGAATCTAAGCATGGCCTATCACCCATGGATATCTAACCTGTTGGAGTATAAGTGAATTGACCACATTTCCCCATCAGCTTAAGTTGGTAGGTGAATTGGTTGGTGCATGCAACTCAATAGTCGATAGAACTATCAGTCAATTAGTCAGTTTATGTTTAGAGCCTGACTAATTGTTAATTTAAAATATAGGATTTCTTATTAGTCAGGGTAACCTAACTAATAGGATTACTATTAATTTATAGATGGGCTAAAAATTAAACCCTTTATTAGTCCTCCAGTTTGATTCTCAAAGGGCTAAAATTAGTTTTATGGATCCAAACAGAGCTTTAGTCTCCATAAAAAGTGAAAGATATTATTCTGACAATCAACATTCAAAAGAAAAGGAACACAAATACATATATCCCTGCAATGCACCATTCCGGCACCGCCTTCTCCCTCTCATGATTATAAAAGCCTTGCATTTTTCGCACAATTAGGATTGACGGTAAGGGTGTCGTGAGTTGGCTTAGCTCAGAGCAAACTCCACTTGACTCAGCTCGTCTCAATGTGAAACAAGTTAGGCTTTTAGCTTGTTAGATTTTCGAGCTAGCTCGAGCTGCTCGTGAGTCAACTCATGAGCCTAACGAACCATATATAATCTAGGCATACCTTTGTGAGCCTAACGAACCATATATAATCTAGGCATACCTATCTAATGACAATAATAATGTTGGGTTGCGCATGTGTGCTGCTCCGATTTTTCCCTTTAAAAGGCTGTTAATTTTTTTTTGTCACTTAGCTCATTGAATCATTACAAGCTAGCATGTGAGCATAGTGAACCCAACTGAGTCGCAAAGCGTCAATGAGCCAAGCTGAGGTAGCTCGTTACTATGACGAGGTAGGATAGCTCCTAGTTGCCATCTATACGACTTTAAATGAAAAAATGAAAATTCACCGAAGATAATTTTGTGAATATCTTAATAACTCACCTTGCGTGGTGTTGGATCGAGCAGGAGAATGGCCACATGCTGTCATGTGCACTACGGCTAGAACTCTCCAACAGTCCAACCAGAAGCTGCAGTAAAGTATCTGATGTCTTACAAATAAGAAAGCTTTTTTTGTGCAATTAAAATAAGAAACCTTTTGATCTATCTGGACCAGATTGCTCTTAATCCTCCTAGATTCCGCATTTTTAAGAGGTAGATGCTTGCATCCTCCTAAGACGTGGTTGGTTTCCTTCTCATCAGAGCAGGCCTCAGTTGGCCACGCAGAAAAGGATGCGAGTCCATTCTCGTACCTTGTGAGCCAGGCTAAGCAATGCCCTTTTTTCATCTCGCGAGTCAGGCGCAGCAGCGGAGATACATAGATAACCAAACAAAGGATGCGTTTAGTACGGTTCCAGATTCCTCGAGAATCAGAAACGTTTCAGTTTTAACCTAGAAACGTTTCTCAACGTGAAACAATCAATTCAAAAATTGTTTGGCTAGTTTTTAGGTTCCAGTTTCAGAAAAGAGAGGAGAGGATTTACCCTTAGCTAGACTTTGTTGTTTCTGCCACATTATAATAACTAATGAAAACTTATAGTATACAATATTTTGTAATTGCCATTGCAAATTACAAATGTCATCGTAATTAATTCAAAGAAAGAAAAAAAGAAAAGAAAAATAAAAAATAAAAAAGAAGTATCTTTGATGGGCTCATTGTACGTGTGCACGCTAGGCCCAGCCAACCCACCTCTCCTGTGCGTCTTCTTCCTCAGGATGCACCAGTAATACACGATACAGCCAATCAGCCATACATGGGAGAGAGAGAGAAAGGTAGAGAGATAGGGATCGATTGGCAGGTTCCAGTGACTACAAAGGAGAAGAATTGGGGGAAATGGTCTACGGATCAAGAGAAATCCATTTTTGAGGTCAGATTTTAAGCGAAAGTGCAGGCCGGGCTTCGGCCGCCGGCGACGACACACGAATATCTGGCGAAGAGGGGCAAAGCAGAGTAGTTGGCCGTTTCACGCTCCAATTCGCTGCGGAACACCTCTTTAGCCGTTTCACGCTTGCAAGCCAAATTTTCGGATCGCTTCGCTCTGATTCTACCATGAAACATTTCGCCGTTATGGAGTTTGGAGCAGCTCCAAGCGATTCTCCCTCGAATCTGAAACAATTATGCATCCAAACACACCCAAAAGGTCCGTTTGGATGCGCGAATTGTTTCTGATTCGGAGTAGAATCAGCTGGAGCGGCTCCAAATGGTGAAATATCGAAACGATTCCTACGTGAATCAGTTTAGAGCGATTCTCAATTTTGGCCTATGAGAGCGAGAAACGACTGAAAAGGTGTTCCGCGGCGATTCGCTCCGATTCGCTCTTTTCTCTCTGGTCGACCTTGTTCCTCTGTCACTGCCACCGGAAGGAGCCTCGACCAGAGTTCTGCTTTAAATCCAACCTCAAAAATGGGTTGCTTTTTGATCCGTAGATCATTTCCCTCAATTCTCCTTTTACTAGTCGAAGTAACGTTAAGCGC
>JAAXCT010003170.1:0-42550 GCA_012490785.1 Eragrostis nindensis | reverse complement strand
GAATTTCAGCATTTCCTGCAATTTTCGTTGAGGCATAACTTCTGCTCCGGGACTCCGAATTGAGTGAACCAAAGTCAATTTTGGCTTATTTTCGAGGGCTTTCACATGGAGATATCAAATGTTTTATTTGGATATAAATTATCTTCATGGCAAAAAACCCCTCTTTGTTTATAGTTTGTGGTGATTTTCCTTAATAATTGTACCTGCAATCAAATATCACCAAAACTTGTGGAAAGCCATTAGTCAAGTCATAAAGAAAGTTCATTTTATCCTTGATTGATGGCTTTTATACGCTGGTGTTGGCGGTAAAAAGTTGTCGTTAAGGACCGCCAACATCCCCCGGACTTAGATCTTTGCTCGTCCCGAGCAAAAAGATTGAACAAAGAAAAGCATCATCAAGGAGTTATGAAAAGTTATTTCGACAATTACTTCAGGCTCACTATGTGGAAGTGGCTAAAGCTCACATGTCTTCAAGAGTTGAGAGATTGAATAGCAATAAGCAAAGATTCTTTCAAACTAAAATCCCTCGGTTTCAAAATCCCCCTTTCTTGTATGTCACAAAATCCATAAACATATGAGTCACTCAATGTGATGAAAAAGCCTTTCTTCTCTCAAAAGATATCTTCCTATCTCTAATAGGCTTGTATTTGGAGCTTGGTAGGGGAGAGCACAATCTTTTTGCAGAATTTGTAAGGCTAAGAAAGAATTCTAAAGAGAATATTGCACATCTCATTGTTCAGTCACGACAAGAATTGATGCACGTGGTGGGGGAGAAAATGAACTCACACTGTGGAGAATTTTGATCTATGTCATGCCCAATTTTGAATTTTGAAGTCAGCCATAATGCCATATTTTTTTTTTGACATCGGGAAACTCTCTTTTTTTCTTTTTCTCTCTTTTTTTTTTGAGTTCCCGCGATGTATGAGGCAACTTGTGTGGCTCCTTTGACTTCCTTTCATGATTTTTGTGGGCTTTGAACATAGGGACAAACATTTTTGACGATGATAGAATTCGAGAACACCGCGAAGATAAAGACTGAACTTGAGGAGTGCATTTTTCTCAAGAGAATTAAATCTTAACCGAACTCACAACAGAAAGATTGGCTTTTGAAGAGTTCATACCTATTTATCTTTTGGCTCTAATAGGCTTTTTCAAAGATTTTGTGACAACAAATCCGAAGGAAAAATTGATTCCCAAGAAATCAAAGAAGAAAGAAATCAAGATTTATGCATATATCAAATCTCACAACAAAATAGATAGGAGCGTCCTTAAATTATTTTTGTGAGCAAGAAGAAACAGCGAAATAATAATGCCACAAACCTGATGATTAGCAAGAGTTTTATTTGGTTCATCTTCAAAAATTTTTCTTTTTTTTTGGGTATGTGAAACAGAGCAAACGGGTCAAGATAAAGATTGAGGAAAAATTGACCTGATTGGAGTTTGACCAAGGCCGGCCGGCCTGGGGTTGGGGCCGGGGGTGGGGTTCCCTCCCCTGTTCCTTCTCTGTTTCGTCGGGACGACGCGCCATTGTGTGTTCACAACTTTGTTCCTACGCACTCGGGAAAATGTGAGTGTACAAAGGTTGGTTTATGTGGTTACCCACATAAACCAACACACAATTTAATAAAGCACTCACACAAACATGTCAGATATTATTTTTTTTATTTAGAAAAAGGAAAAGAAAAAAGAGAAAAAAAAGGGGTGCTTGGTTAAGGTCAAAGCCAGACCGTAGATGCAAGCATTTTTAGCTTTGGATAAATTCGAGGACATCTACTTCCTCGAGAGCAGGCATGGAGGGTTCAAGGAATACTTTTAACCGCTGGCCATTTACCTTAAAAAGCTTCCATCATCACTCTGGAGAGTGACGGCCCCATGGTTTGAGGATTCCACAACAGTATAAGGGCCCTCCCATTTGCTCCGGAGTTTACCAAGGCCAAATAATTTAGCACGGGAATTAAAAAGTAGTACCTTATCTCCTGGAGCGAAGTGCTTCTCTCAGATGCGCTTGTCGTGCCATCTTTTAGTTCTGTCCTTGTATAACTTGGAGCTATGGTACGCCTTTTCCCTCCATTCTTCAAGCTCGGCGATTTGAATTTGCCGCTTGATTTGGGCTTGATCTAAATCCATGTTCCATTTCCGGATTGCCCAATATGCCTTGAACTCTAGCTCGACAGGTAGATGGCATGTCTTCCCATATACCATTTGGTATGGGGTCATGCCAATGGGTGTCTTATAAGCTGTCCTGTAAGCCCATAATGCTTCGTGCAGTTTGCTTTTCCAGGACTTTCCCATCTTATCAACGGTGTTTTGGAGGATATTCTTGATCTGTTTATTTGAAGTCTCCGCTTGACCGCTGGTTTGTGGGTGATAGGGGGTCGCTACTCTATGTTCAATTCCATATTTGTGTAGCATTTCCTTGAAGGTTTTATCAATGAAGTGTGAACCCCCATCGCTAATGATCACCCTTGGTGTGCCGAACCTTGGGAAAATGTGTTCCTGGAGCATTCTCTTTGAGTGGGTGGAATCTGCATTGCGGCATGGTATTGCTTCTACCCACTTTGAGACATAGTCCACTGCCACTAGGATGTACTCGTAGTTTTCTGACTTTGGAAAGGGTCCCATGAAGTCAATGCCCCATACATCGAAGATATCGATTTGGAGGTTATTTGTAAGGGGCATCGCATCTCGAGAGTTTATCCCTCCAATTCTTTGGCAACGAGGACATCTCTGTACATACTCTTTGGTATCCTCATACATAGTCGGCCAGTAGAATCCACTCTGCCAGACTTTAGCATTGGTACGGAATGCTCCATAGTGGCCCCCATACGGTGAAGAGTGACATCTGTCAATGATCTGCATTGCTTCACAGGTGGGCACACATCTTCTGAGTAAGCCATCAGAGCAGACTTTATATAGATAAGGATCATCCCATAGATAGTATCTGCTATCCCTGATGAGCTTCTTCTTGTCCTCCCCTGGTGGTATGTATCCCAAAACGATATAATTAACAATATTTGCATACCACGGGTCGGTGCTTGTTACCTTTAGTAACATATCATCTCTCAAGTAATCATTGATAGGTAATGCATTGGGATCTTCAACTTGTAGACGAGAGAGATGATCTGCCACTGTGTTTTCTACTCCCTTGCAGTCTCTGATTTCTATGTCAAATTCTTGGAGGAGTAGAATCCATCGGATAAGTCGTGGCTTTGCATCCTTCTTAGTTAACAGGTACTTGAGGGCTGCGTGGTCAGAATAAACTATCACTTTCGCGCCCACCAAGTATGACCTGAACTTATCAATGGCATAGACTACTGCATGCAATTCCTTCTCAGTGGTAGCATAATTGAGTTGTGGCCCTGTGAGAGTCTTGCTTGCATAAGCTATGGCATGATGCTTCTTATCCTTGGTCTGTCCCAACACTGCCCCAACGGCATAGTCGCTTGCATCGCACATGATCTCGAATGGGAGCTTCCAATCTGGAGGCTGGATAATGGGGGCCGAGATTAACGCTCGCTTGAGTTCATTAAATGCCTCCATGCACCTCTCATCAAAGACGAATGGTGCATCCTTAGCTAGCAGATTGGTGAGAGGTCTGGCTTTCTTGGAGAAATCTTTGATAAATCTCCTATAGAATCCAGCATGCCCTAGGAAACTGCGAATCCCTTTGATGTTCCTTGGGGGTGGAAGTGATTCAATGACTTCAATCTTAGCCTTGTCGACTTCTATCCCTTTGGCAGAGACCTTGTGTCCTAAGACAATTCCCTCCGTTACCATGAAATGGCATTTCTCCCAGTTCAGGACTAGGTCGGATTCCTTGCATTTTTGTAGCACCTTCTCTAAGTTGCGTAGGCACCCATCGAATGTCTCTCCATAAACAGAAAAATCGTCCATGAATACCTCCATTACTTTCTCAACAAGATATGAGAAGATAGCCATCATGCATCTTTGGAAGGAAGCAGGTGCATTGCATAATCCGAACGACATCCTGCGATATGCAAAGGTGCCATAGGGACATGTGAAGGTTGTCTTGTCTTGGTCATCAGGATGGATAGGAATTTGGTGATATCCTGAATAACCATCTAGGAAGCAGAAGAATGAATGCTTTGCCAGCCGCTCGAGCATTTCATCGATGAAAGGAAGAGGATAATGGTCTTTTCTTGTTGCCTTATTCAACTTCCTGTAGTCGATGCACATCCGCCACCCTGTCACAGTGCGCTGAGGGATCAATTCATTCTTTTCATTCCGCACAACAGTCATCCCTCCCTTCTTTGGCACAACCTGAACGGGACTGACCCATTGACTGTCCTGCACTGGATAAATAATCCCTGCCTTGAGTAGCTTCAAGATTTCCTTTTTCACTACCTCTCTCATGGCATTATTAAGACGTCGTTGGTGTTCACGAACAGGCTTGTGATCAGGTTCCATTGGGATTTGTGTGTGCAGAATTCTGGACTGATCCCCTTGAGGTCTGCCAGTGAGTAACCTATTACTGATCGATATTTCTCCAATAAGGCTACCAGCTTCTTCTCTTCTTCATGGGATATCTTGTCACTGATGATAACTGGGGTGCTTTGATTCCCAAAGAGGAAGCTGTACTTGAGACCTGGCGGTAATGGTTTTAACTCGACGGGCGTTGGAGCAGTTTCTTCATGCTTGTCTAGTTCAACATATGGAGAAGCATCTTCATCTTTAGTAAAGAATTTAGTCTCTTCCTCCATATGGGGTGCTTCCAAGAATTCTCCAACTATTTCTTCAATAGAGGCTAATTCTTCCATAGTTTCAGGGTGCGTCTCAGCTTTGGTGTTGAGAGCACGCCTGATGTCAACGGGGAAGCTTTCTTTCCCAATACGAACATCCAACTTCTCCTGTAAGCACTTTATTTGGGAGAATGTGTAGATTGGAGTTCCGATCAGTAAGAAGTCTTGCTTGGGTATATCGAATATGTGAAAGGCGAGAACCATGGGCTATTCATTTATCTCTGTCTCCACTTCCCGCAAAACTCCTACCGCTGGGTAATATTTACTCTCGAAGACCAACCATTTCTTTGAAGGTGTTAGGTTGTCTTCGGACAGCCATCCACTACTTTCAGCCATATGCTTTGACATGATATTGACTTTGGCTTTTAAGTCATATATGGCTTTCCTCCTAGCAGTGGATTGAATATTCACCATAACGCAGTCGGGTTTTGGATTTAACTTGATTGTCTCCCTCGTGCATTCGGCTTCTTGAAACCAATCTTCCCCCAGAACAGCTGACAGTTGATGTATTCTTTCTGTCTGCTCTTCTAGATCTTCCCAATCCAGTTCTTCGGCGTCATCATTGTCAGGGTAACAATTTCTCTCTATCGGATATGATCTTGTATCCCCGAATTTGGTGAAATCAAATTCCTCTTCGTAGGGCACGAGAGGAAGAATTGGTTCCACCACCTGAATGTTTTCAGCTTCGGCAAGAGTTTGACCACCTTGGAACAAATTTGGATTTGTTGGGCAGACATAGAATGGTTCAGGAGTTTCTTCCATGATTGGAGCTTTTTCCATGATCGGAGCTTGAGGAACCTCAATTTGAAGCACAGGTTGAACAACGGGTACTTCTTCTTTTGGTAGCTCGGGTGTAGGTGGCACATAGCTGTCCAGATTGCTCAGAATTTTACCAAGAAGTTCGAATCCTTCAGTTGGTGTGATTCTTATGAAAGATCCTCCAGAAGCAGTATCCAAAAAAGTACGGCTCCCTGGAGTGAGCCCCCACATGAAGTGCTGAAGGAGTACTGCTGGTGAGAGTCCGAGATCTGGTCCTTTGACGGTGTACGACATGAAGCGCTCCCATGAGGCTCCCAATGTTTCTTCACTGCTCTGCTTGAAGGTAAGAAGCTCCATACGAAGAGCAATGACCTTTGCAACAGGGAAGTATTTGAAACAGAAGAGATCTCTGAGAGTTGTCCAATTTCCGTTGGCCCCTCCTACTGACATAGCATACCATTGTGTTGCCTTTCCACTGAGTGAGAACGGGAATAACTTCCATTTGAGCGTGTCCTGTGGAAATCCCTGGGTCGAAACAGTGGAACAAAGCAGCTCGAAGTATCTCAGGTGTTCATATGGATTCTCATCTTCATCTCCGCGGAAGATGTTCCCCTGAACCAGTGCTATGAGTTCTGGACGAATCTCATAGCTCTGGGCTGTGATTGGTGCAGATGCTGGAGGAGGCTCCAGCAATTCTCCTTTCGGAGCATTGGCGTAGACGATGGAGGATGGGTCCATGGTAATGATAAAGAAAAAGAAAAACAAAAACAAAACAAAATAAACCTATTCACGGATGATCCTAGATTCGAGTTAGCACAGCTACCGTTCCCCGGCAACGGCGCCAGAAAGCTTGTTGGCAGTCCTAAGGCCTAACAGAAATGAATCCGCAAGCGCACGGATACCGATGTAGCTTTCACCCCAAGAGTATTCCTAAGGTATCGAATCCACAGGGAACGAACAGTGTACTAAACTCGAGATCTATGCAGAATATCCGTAAAAAGGGACACGCTAAGCAGGGGATTAATACAGTAAAAAGATAGTCCTCTGGCCAGGTAATCTAATGCAAGATATTAAATAACTGAGCAATGCGATAAGGGTTTTTCGATATCATCTACTTCGGGGCACGACCGCCGCCAAGACACGCAACCCGAGAACTAGGTTCAACGTATCCGGTCAACGGACCGCGTCTAGGCCCTACACACTCAACCCGAACGTGGTGGACTACAGAGACCGGTGTAGCTGTCACCTACACTCGCGGCTACCACAACATCCCGTGGGGTTGAGGGCAACTCAGGATAAATCAAAGTATAAACACCACGTTTACACCTATCATTAATACCAGCAACTAGCAATTTCCTAGAGCCAGCACATGCAGTAAATAAGAAATACTTACTGCATACCTGAATCCCATAGATAATAAAGAAGAAAACCTTACTTTATTGCTCAATAAATAGTACCTTACATGTTACCCGGCCTGGAAGACTATGGCGACTACTCCCAGGCGGAGTATAGACCCGAGGCACCGAGGAAGCAGAACCTCGACATCTCCGGAGCTTCCGCCCTTCCTCCTCCTCTCACTCACTCTCTACTTCACTTATCAAAGTGTTTCTCTACTAAGGTGCGAGTTCTACCGTGGGAGCTACCACCTATTTATAGGCCTAAGTGAGGTAGAGTGGCGGTCACGACACGTCGGTAGTCGGTGAGGCGGTTTTGCCGAAAAGTCAGGCCGGCCGGCCTCCCACCTTGGCCGGCCGGCCATCCATTGTCCCGGATGGCCACCGCCTTCGCCGTGGACGTCCTAGATTGCCTCCCAAGGTCGGTTCTGAAGTCGGTTTTCGAGTGGGGGCGGCAGAAGTGCAGAAATCATCAAATTAAGGCCCAAAAGCCCATCTTCCGGATGTCGGTTGTTCATCCACCATGGAGACCACTTGGGCTTGATGTTTTGCAATGTGTATAGCCCACTGGAGGAAGATCGGGTCCATTGGAGACAAAAGTAGGCCGGCCGGCCTAGGGGGGTGGCCGGCCGATCAGGGAATTTCAGCATTTCCTGCAATTTTCGTTGAGGCATAACTTCTGCTCCCGGACTCCGAATTGAGTGAACCAAAAGTCAATTTTGGCTATCTTTTCGAGGGCTTTCACATGGAGATATCAAATGTTTTATTTGGATAAATTATCTTCATGGCAAAAACCCCTCTTTGTTTATAGTTTGTGGTGATTTTCCTTAATAATTGTACCTGCAATCAAAATATCACCAAAACTTGTGGAAAGCCATTAGTCCATAAAGAAAGTTCATTTTATTCTTGATTTATGGCTTTTATACGCTGGTGTTGGCGGTAAAAAGTTGTCGTTAAGGGACCGCCAACAGGGGCCTCGCGAGGACCGACTTGTCCTTGCAATATTTTAAGATCAGAGTTTTGTTATCTTTCCAACGGGTCATCGCACGAGTCCATCTGAGCTCCGCCCTTCTCACAATCACTATAAAAGTCCTTTTGTGCCCGATGTTGTGCAATTTTCCTGCGAGCTATAGCCTTAGGCTTCATTCAGTGATCACAAAACCGTACTGGCGTATGAGCATGAAAACCCTTCTGAAGCTACCAGGAGTACACATATGCGTCACCTTGTGGCCGTTTACTCCGAATATTAAGGCAATCCCCCCCGTATAAAGTTAAAAATCTTTTTCGGTGGCTCAGATGTCCCTTTTTTGGAAAATAATTTTTTTGGGGCCTTGCGACGACTGTCAGACATGTCCTTGAAATATTTAATTATCAGAGTTTCATTATCTTTCCAACCGGTCATCGCACCAGTCCATCTGAGCACCGGTTTTCTCAAAAGTCCTTTTCTGCCCGATATTGTTCCATTTTCTGTGAGCTATAGCCTTAGGCCTCCTTCAGCGATCACGAAACCATAGCGGTGTATGAGCAAGAAAACCATTCTAAAGCTACCAGGAGTAGACAGATGCATCACCTAGTGGCTGTTTACTCCGAATACTAAGTCAATCCTCCCGCATAAAGTTAAAAACCGTTTTTCGGTGGACCAGATATCCCTTTTTTGGAAAATCATTTTTTTCGAGGCCCTGCGAGGACCATCAGACTTGTCTTTGCAATATTTTAAGATCAGAGTTTTGTTATCTTTCCAATGGGTCATCGCACGAGTCCATCTGAGCTCCGGGTGTCTCAAAATCACTATAAAAGTCCTTTTGTGCCCGATATTGTGCAATTTTTCTGTGAGCTATAGCCTTAGGCTTCATTTAGCGATCACAAAACCGTACCGGGGTATGAGCATGAGAACCATTCTAAAGCTACCAGCTGTAGACAGATGCGTTATCTAGTGGCTGTTTACTCCGAATACTAAGTCAATCCTCCTGCATAAAGTTAAAAACCATTTTTCGGTGGATCAGATCTCCCTTTTTTGGAAAATCGTTTTTTTCGGGGCCTCGCGAGGACCGACTTGTCCTTGCAATATTTTAAGATCAGAGTTTCGTTATCTTTCCAACGGGTCATCGCACGAGTCCATCTGAGCTCCGGGTGTCTCAAAATTACTATAAAAGTCCTTCTGTGCCCGATATTGTGCAATTTTTCTGTGGGCTATAGCCTTAGGCTTCATTTAGCGATCACAAAACCGTACCGGCGTATGAGCATGAGAACCATTCTAAAGCTACCAGGTGTAGACAGATGCGTTACCTAGTGGCTGTTTACTCCGAATACTAAGTCAATCCTCCTGCATAAAGTTGAAAACCGTTTTTCGGTGGATCAGATCTCCCTTTTTTGGAAAATCGTTTTTTTCGGGGTCTCACGAGGACCGACTTGTCCTTCCAATATTTTAAGATCAGAGTTTTGTTATCTTTCCAACGGGTCATCGCACGAGTCCATCTGAGCTCCGGTCTTCTCAAAATCACTATAAAAGTCCTTTTGTGCCCGATATTGTGCAATTTTCCTGTGAGCTATAGCCTTAGGCTTCATTCAGTGATCACGAAACCTTACTGGCGTATGAGCATGAAAACCCTTCTGAAGCTACCAGGAGTACACATATGCGTCACCTTGTGGCCGTTTACTCCGAATACTAAGTCAATCCCCCTGTATAAAGTTAAAAAATCTTGTTCGGTGGCTCAGATGTCTCTTTTTTGGAAAATAATTTTTTTGGGGCCTTGCGAGGACCGTCAGACATGTCCTTGAAATATTTAATTATCAGAGTTTCATTATCTTTCCAACGGGTCATCGCACCACTCCATCTGAGCACCGGTTTTCACAAAATCAACATAAAAGTCCTTTTCTGCCCGATATTGTTCAATTTTTCTGTGAGCTATAGCCTTAGGCCTCCTTCAGCGATCACGAAACCATAGCGGCGTATGAGCATGAAAACCATTCTAAAGCTACCAGGAGTAGACAGATGCATCACCTAGTGGCTGTTTACTCCGAATACTAAGTCAATCCTCCCGCATAAAGTTAAAAACCGTTTTTCGGTGGATCAGATCTCCCCTTTTTTGGAAAATCATTTTTTTCGAGGCCTTGCGAGGACCGTCAGACTTGTCTTTGCAATATTTTAAGATCAGAGTTTTGTTATATTTCCAACGGGTCATCGCACGAGTCCATCTGAGCTCCGGGTGTCCCAAAATCACTATAAAAGTCCTTTTGGGCCCGATATTGTGCAATTTTTCTGTGAGCTATAGCCTTAGGCTTCATTTAGCGATCACAAAACCGTACAGGCGTATGAGCATGAGAATCATTCTAAAGCTACCAGGTGTAGACAGATGCGTTACCTAGTGGCTGTTTACTCCGAATACTAAGTCAATCCTCCTGCATAAAGTTAAAAACCGTTTTTTGGTGGATCAGATCTCCCTTTTTTGGAAAATCGTTTTTTTGGGGCCTCGCAAGGACCGACTTGTCCTTGCAATATTTTAAGATCAGAGTTTCGTTTTCTTTCCAATGGGTCATCGCACGAGTCCATCTGAGCTCCGGTCTTCTCAAAATCACTATAAAAGTCCTTTTGTGCCCGATATTGTGCAATTTTCCTGTGAGCTATAGCCTTAGGCTTCATTCAGTGATCACGAAACCGTACTGGTGTATGAGCATGAAAACCCTTCTGAAGCTACCAGGAGTACACATATGCGTCACCTTGTGGCCATTTACTCCGAATACTAAGTCAATCCCCCCTGTATAAAGTTAAAAAATCTTTTTCGGTGGCTCAGATGTCTCTTTTTTGGAAAATAATTTTTTTTGGGCCCTACGAGGACCGTCAGACATGTCCTTGAAATATTTAATTATCATAGTTTCATTATCTTTCCAACGGGTCATCGCACCAGTCCATCTGAGCACCGGTTTTCTCAAAATCAATATAAAAGTCCTTTTCTGCCCGATATTGTTCCATTTTTCTGTGAGCTATAGCCTTAGGCCTCCTTCAGCGATCACGAAACCATAGCGGCGTATGAGCATGAAAACCATTCTAAAGCTACCAGGAGTAGACAGATGCATCACCTAGTGGCTGTTTACTCCGAATACTAAGTCAATCCTCCCGCATAAAGTTAAAAACCGTTTTTCGGTGGATCAGATCTCCCCTTTTTTGGAAAATCATTTTTTTCGAGGCCTTGCGAGGACCGTCAGACTTGTCTTTGCAATATTTTAAGATCAGAGTTTTGTTATCTTTCCAACGGGTCATCGCACGAGTCCATCTGAGCTCCGGGTGTCTCAAAATCACTATAAAAGTCCTTTTGTGCCCGATATTGTGCAATTTTCCTGTGAGCTATAGCCTTAGGCTTCATTCAGTGATCACGAAACCGTACTGGTGTATGAGCATGAAAACCCTTCTGAAGCTACCAGGAGTACACATATGCGTCACCTTGTGGCCGTTTACTCCGAATACTAAGTCAATCCCCCCTGTATAAAGTTAAAAAATCTTTTTCGGTGGCTCAGATGTCTCTTTTTTGGAAAATAATTTTTTTGGGCCCTACGAGGACCGTCAGACTTGTCCTTGAAATATTTAATTATCATAGTTTCATTATCTTTCCAACGGGTCATCGCACCAGTCTATCTGAGCACCGGTTTTCTCAAAATCAATATAAAAGTCCTTTTCTGCCCGATATTGTTCCATTTTTCTGTGAGCTATAGCCTTAGGCCTCCTTCAGCGATCACGAAACCATAGCGGCGTATGAGCATGA
The DNA here is from genome assembly GCA_012490785.1 of Eragrostis nindensis. Taxonomy (NCBI): domain Eukaryota; kingdom Viridiplantae; phylum Streptophyta; class Magnoliopsida; order Poales; family Poaceae; genus Eragrostis; species Eragrostis nindensis. The sequence continues at coordinate 30,880 of JAAXCT010003170.1, read as the reverse complement.
AAACCATTCTAAAGCTACCAGGAGTAGACAGATGCATCACCTAGTGGCTGTTTACTCCGAATACTAAGTCAATCCTCCCGCATAAAGTTAAAAACCGTTTTTCGGTGGATCAGATCTCCCCTTTTTTGGAAAATCATTTTTTCGAGGCCTTGCGAGGACCGTCAGACTTGTCTTTGCAATATCTTAAGATCAGAGTTTTGTTATCTTTCCAACGGGTCATCGCACGAGTCCATCTGAGCTCCGGGTGTCTCAAAATCACTATAAAAGTCCTTCTGAGCCTGATATTGTGCAATTTTTCTGTGAGCTATAGCCTTAGGCTTCATTTAGCGATCACAAAACCGTACCGGCGTATGAATATGAGAATCATTCTAAAGCTCCCAGGTGTAGACAGATGCGTTACCTAGTGGCTGTTTACTCCGAATACTAAGTCAATCCTCCTGCATAAAGTTAAAAACCGTTTTTCGGTGGATCAGATCTCCCTTTTTTGGAAAATTGTTTTTTTTGGGGCCTCGCGAGGACCGACTTGTCCTTGCAATACTTTAAGATCAGAGTTTCGTTATCTTTCCAACGGGTCATCGCACGAGTCCATCTGAGCTCCGGTCTTCTCAAAATCACTATAAAAGTCCTTTTGTGCCCGATATTATGAATTTTCCTGTGAGCTATAGCCTTAGGCTTCATTCAGTGATCACGAAACCGTACTGGCGTATGAGCATGAAAACCCTTCTGAAGCTACCAGGAGTACATATATGCGTCACCTTGTGGCCGTTTACTCCGAATACTAAGTCAATCCCCCTGTATAAAGTTAAAAAATCTTTTTCGGTGGCTCAGATGTCTCTTTTTTGGAAAATACTTTTTTTGGGGCCTTGCGAGGACCGTCAGACATGTCCTTGAAATATTTAATTATCAGAGTTTCATTATCTTTCCAACGGGTCATCGCACCAGTCCATCTGAGCACCGGTTTTCTCAAAATCAATATAAAAGTCCTTTTCTGCCCGATATTGTTCCATTTTTCTGTGAGTTATAGCCTTAGGCCTCCTTCAGCGATCACGAAACCATAGCGGCGTATGAGCATGAAAACCATTCTAAAGCTACCAGGAGTAGACAGATGCATCACCTAGTGGCTGTTTACTCCGAATACTAAGTCAATCCTCCCGCATAAAGTTAAAAACCATTTTTCGGTGGATCAGATCTCCCCTTTTTTGGAAAATCTTTTTTTTTGAGGCCTTGCGAGGACCGTCAGACTTGTCTTTGCAATATTTTAAGATCAGAGTTTTGTTATCTTTCCAACGGGTCATCGCACGAGTCCATCTGAGCTCCGGGTGTCTCAAAATCACTATAAAAGTCCTTTTGTGCCTGATATTGTGCAATTTTTCTGTGAGCTATAGCCTTAGGCTTCATTTAGCGATCACAAAACCGTACCGGCGTATGAGCATGAGAATCATTCTAAAGCTACCAGGTGTAGACAGATGCGTTACCTAGTGGCTGTTTACTCCGAATACTAAGTCAATCCTCCTGCATAAAGTTAAAAACCGTTTCTCGGTGGATCAGATCTCCCTTTTTTGGAAAATCATTTTTTTGGGGCCTCGCGAGGACCGACTTGTCCTTGCAATATTTTAAGATCAGAGTTTCGTTATCTTTCCAACGGGTCATCGCACGAGTCCATCTGAGCTCCGAGTGTCTCAAAATCACTATAAAAGTCCTTCTGTGCCCGATATTGTGCAATTTTTCTGTGAGCTATAGCCTTAGGCTTCATTTAGCGATCACAAAACCGTACCGGCGTATGAGCATGAGAATCATTCTAAAGCTACCAGGTGTAGATAGATGCGTTACCTAGTGGCTGTTTACTCCGAATACTAAGTCAATCCTCCAGCATAAAGTTAACAACCGTTTTTCGGTGGATCAGATCTCCCTTTTTTGGAAAATCGTTTTTTTCGGGGCCTCACGAGGACCGACTTGTCCTTGCAATATTTTAAGATCAGAGTTTCGTTATCTTTCCAACGGGTCATCGCACGAGTCCATCTGAGCTCCGGTCTTCTCAAAATCACTATAAAAGTCCTTTTGTGCCCGATATTGTGCAATTTTCCTGTGAGCTATAGCCTTAGGCTTCATTCAGTGATCACGAAACCGTACTGGCGTATGAGCATGAAAACCCTTCTGAAGCTACCAGGAGTACACATATGCGTCACCTTGTGGCCGTTTACTCCGAATACTAAGTCAATCCCCCCTGTATAAAGTTAAAAAATCTTTTTCGGTGGCTCAGATGTCCCTTTTTTGGAAAATAATTTTTTTGGGGCCCTGCGAGGACCGTCAGACATGTCCTTGAAATATTTAATTATCAGAGTTTCATTATCTTTCCAACAGGTCATCGCACCAGTCCATCTGAGCACCGGTTTTCTCAAAATCAATATAAAAGTCCTTTTCTGCCCGATATTGTTCTATTTTTCTGTGAGCTATAGCCTTAGGCCTCCTTCAGCGATCACGAAACCATAGCGGCATATGAGCATGAAAACCATTCTAAAGCTACCAGGAGTAGACAGATGCATCACCTAGTGGCTGTTTACTCCGAATACTAAGTCAATCCTCCCGCATAAAGTTAAAAACCATTTTTCGGTGGATCAGATCTCCCCTTTTTTGGAAAATCATTTTTTTCGAGGCCTTGCGAGGACCGTCAGACTTGTCTTTGCAATATTTTAAGATTAGAGTTTTGTTATCTTTCCAACGGGTCATCGCACGAGTCCATCTGACCTCCGGGTGTCTCAAAATCACTATAAAAGTCCTTTTGGGCCCGATATTGTGCAATTTTTCTGTGAGCTATAGCCTTAGGCTTCATTTAGCGATCACAAAACCTTACCGGCGTATGAGCATGAGAATCATTCTAAAGCTACCAGGTGTAGACAGATGCGTTACCTAGTTGCTGTTTACTCCGAATACTAAGTCAATCCTCCTGCATAAAGTTAAAAACCGTTTTTCGGTGGATCAGATCTCCCTTTTTTGGAAAATCGTTTTTTTGGGGCCTCGCGAGGACCGACTTGTCCTTGCAATATTTTAAGATCAGAGTTTCGTTATCTTTCCAACGGGTCATCGCACGAGTCCATCTGAGCTCCGGTCTTCTCAAAATCACTATAAAAGTCCTTTTGTGCCCGATATTGTGCAATTTTCCTGTGAGCTATAGCCTTAGGCTTCATTCAGTGATCACGAAACCGTACTGGCGTATGAGCATGAAAACCCTTCCAAAGCAACCAGGAGTACACATATGCGTCACCTTGTGGCCGTTTACTCCGAATACTAAGTCAATCCTCCTGCATAAAGTTAAAAACCGTTTTTCGGTGGATCAGATCTCCCTTTTTTGGAAAATCATTTTCTTCGGGGCCTCACGAGGACCGACTTGTCCTTGCAATATTTTAAGATCAGAGTTTCGTTATCTTTCCAACGGGTCATCGCACGAGTCTATCTGAGCTCCGGTCTTCTCAAAATCACTATAAAAGTCCTTTTGTGCCCGATATTGTGCAATTTTCCTGTGAGCTATAGCCTTAGGCTTCATTCAGTGATCACGAAACCGTACTGGCGTATGAGCATGAAAACCCTTCCAAAGCAACCAGGAGTACACATATGCGTCACCTTGTGGCCGTTTACTCCGAATACTAAGTCAATCCTCCTGCATAAAGTTAAAAACCGTTTTTCGTTGGATCAGATCTCCCTTTTTTGGAAAATCGTTTTTTTTGGGGCCTCGCGAGGACCGACTTGTCCTTGCAATATTTTAAGATCAGAGTTTCGTTATCTTTCCAACGGGTCATCGCACGAGTCCATCTGAGCTCCGGTCTTCTCAAAATCACTATAAAAGTCCTTTTGTGCCCGATATTGTGCAATTTTCCTGTGAGCTATAGCCTTAGGCTTCATTCAGTGATCACGAAACCGTACTGGCGTATGAGCATGAAAACCCTTCCAAAGCAACCAGGAATACACATATGCGTCACCTTGTGGCCGTTTACTCCGAATACTAAGTCAATCCTCCTGCATAAAGTTAAAAACCGTTTTTCGGTGGATCAGATCTCCCTTTTTTGGAAAATCATTTTCTTTGGGGCCTCGCGAGGACCGACTTGTCCTTGCAATATTTTAAGATCAGAGTTTCGTTATCTTTCCAACGGGTCATCGCACGAGTCTATCTGAGCTCCGGTCTTCTCAAAATCACTATAAAAGTCCTTTTGTGCCCGATATTGTGCAATTTTCCTGTGAGCTATAGCCTTAGGCTTCATTCAGTGATCACGAAACCGTACTGGCGTATGAGCATGAAAACCCTTCTGAAGCTACCAGGAGTACACATATGCGTCACCTTGTGGCCGTTTACTCCGAATACTAAGTCAATCCCCCCCTGTATAACGTTAAAAAATCTTTTTCGGTGGCTCAGATGTCTCTTTTTTGGAAAATAATTTTTTTGGGGCCTTGCGAGGACCGTCAGACATGTCCTTGAAATATTTAATTATTAGAGTTTCATTATCTTTCCAACGGGTCATCGCACCAGTCCATCTGAGCATCGGTTTTCTCAAAATTATTATAAAAGTCCTTTTCTGCCAGATATTGTTCTATTTTTCTGTGAGCTATAGCCTTAGGCCTCCTTCAGCGATCACGAAATCATAGCGGCGTATGAGCATGAAAACCATTCTAAAGCTACCAGGAGTAGACAGATGCATCACCTAATGGCTGTTTACTCCGAATACTAAGTCAATCCTCCCGCATAAAGTTAAAAACGGTTTTTCGGTGGATTAGACCTCCCCATTTTTGGAAAATCATTTTTCTCGAGGCCTTGCGAGGACCGTCAGACTTGTCTTTGCAATATTTTAAGATCAGAGTTTTGTTATCTTTCCAACGGGTCATCGCACGTGTCCATCTGAGCTCCGGGTGTCTCAAAATCACTATAAAAGTCCTTTTGTGCCCGATATTGTGCAATTTTTCTGTGAGCTATAGCCTTAGGCTTCATTTAGCGATCACAAAACCGTACGGGCGTATGAGCATGAGAACCATTCTAAAGCTACCAGGTGTAGACAGATGCGTTACCTAGTGGCTGTTTACTCCGAATACTAAGTCAATCCTCCTGCATAAAGTTAAAAACCGTTTTTCGGTTGATCAGATCTCCCTTTTTTGGAAAATCGTTTTTTTGGGGCCTCGCGAGGACCGACTTGTCCTTGCAATATTTTAAGATCAGAGTTTCGTTATCTTTCCAACGGGTCATCGCACGAGTCCATCTGAGCTCAGGTGTTCTCAAAATCACAATAAAAGTCCTTTTGTGCCCGATATTGTGCAATTTTCCTGTGAGCTATAGCCTTAGGCTTCATTCAGTGATCACGAAACCGTACTGGCGTATGAGCATGAAAACCCTTCCGAAGCAACCAGGAGTACACATATGCGTCACCTTGTGGCCGTTTACTCCGAATATTAAGTCAATCCCCCCCGTATAAAGTTTAAAATCTTTTTCGGTGGCTCAGATGTCCTTTTTTTGGAATAATTTTTTTGGGGCCTTGCGAGGACCGTCAGACATGTCCTTGAAATATTTAATTATTAGAGTTTCATTATCTTTCCAACGGGTCATCGCACCAGTCCATCTGAGCATCGGTTTTCTCAAAATCAATATAAAAGTCCTTTTCTGCCAGATATTGTTCTATTTTTCTGTGAGCTATAGCCTTAGGCCTCCTTCAGCGATCACGAAATCATAGCGACGTATGAGCATGAAAACCATTCTAAAGCTACCAGGAGTAGACAGATGCATCACCTAATGGCTGTTTACTCCGAATACTAAGTCAATCCTCCCGCATAAAGTTAAAAACGGTTTTTCGGTGGATTAGACCTCCCCTTTTATGGAAAATCATTTTTCTCGAGGCCTTGCGAGGACCGTCAGACTTGTCTTTGCAATATTTTAAGATCAGAGTTTTGTTATCTTTCCAACGGTTCATCGCACGTGTCCATCTGAGCTCCGGGTGTCTCAAAATCACTATAAAAGTCCTTTTGTGCCCGATATTGTGCAATTTTTCTGTGAGCTATAGCCTTAGGCTTCATTTAGCGATCACAAAACCGTACGGGCGTATGAGCATGAGAACCATTCTAAAGCTACCAGGTGTAGACAGATGCGTTACCTAGTGGCTGTTTACTCCGAATACTAAGTCAATCCTCCTGCATAAAGTTAAAAATCGTTTTTCGGTTGATCAGATCTCCCCTTTTTGGAAAATCATTTTTTTCGGGGCCTCGCGAGGACCGACTTGTCCTTGCAATATTTTAAGATCAGAGTTTCGTTATCTTTCCAACGGGTCATCGCACGAGTCCATCTGAGCTCCGGTGTTCTCAAAATCACTATAAAAGTCCTTTTGTGCCCGATATTGTGCAATTTTCCTGTGAGCTATAGCCTTAGGCTTCATTCAGTGATCACGAAACCGTACTGGTGTAAGCTTCATGACCATTGGAGCTAGGGAAACCCCAAGGTATGAATGTTTTGGTGATAGGATGAGAACCATGAATGTGACTAACACTCTTTGTGAGATCTTATAGGTCACATATGAAGAAAGCTCCGTCCGTTGGTGGTGAACCCCAACACACCATGAACTTAATTGACAAGGATGATTGGTTGCCTTCATCTACACAAGAACGGACTTGATGGAGTCGCGGAGAAGACATGGATCAAGGCTAAGGACATGCTAGATCCAAGCGGGTGTTGCTTGGTTAGATGTTAGCTTGAGTCCATAGGAAAAACCGGACTATCAAGAGGGTTCGAGGTGGTTCTCTTAGTACACACTAGTTATAGAGATCATTGGATGCATGGTGAGTCTCTCAGGGGCTAGGGTGGCAGAAGAGAGTTGAAGGAACCAAGAAGTTCAAGTGTTGAAGAAGAAGATCAAGAAGAAGATCGAAGCTGCGAAGGCAGAAGAGACCGGACAGTACGGTCATGGAGACCGTACAATACGGTCTACAGAGGAAATCCAGACAGAGGAGCTCAAGTTTCTGGAAGTTGAAGAATAGAGACCGGACAGTACGGTCCTAGGGACCGGACAGTACGGTCTCTATTGGAGTGTTCCAGACAGAGAAGCTGAAGTTTCTGAAAGTTGAAGAATGAAGACCGGACAGTTGACCGGACAATACGGTCAGGGACCGTACAATACGATCTTACAGGAGAAGAGCAACAGAAAAGGAGAAGTTTCTGTTGGCTGAAGAAGAAGTGGAGACCGGACAGTACGGTCCTAGGGACCGTACAATACGGTCTGGTTTGAGTTGAAGGTCAGCACTCCCTGGAAGCCGGTCTGGTGAAGACCGGACAATACGGTCCGAATGGAGACCGGACAGTACGGTCTATTGTACGGTCATCACGCAGACTGGGCAGTTTTGGACAACGGCTAGTTTGAGGTTGGAGGCCTATATATAGTCGGTTGTTTACCTCTTTGAGGTGCTCTTGGACCCAGGAAAAAGGGGAGCTGCTGCCAAGAAGCCAAGAGGAAGAAGTGTGAAGCACTTGAGAAGGATTTGGAGTGATCCTAGTGCTTGAGAGAGTAGCAAGTTGCATCCTTTGATCTCTAGGCTAGTGTGGGCTTGACAGAGTCATCTAGGGCTGTTACTCTTGGTCTATGGCAAGGCCTAGACCGGTTAGGCGTCGGTGTTGAGCTGTCCAAGGAGATTGTGGAAGTCGACACAAGTTTGTACACGGTCTTGGAGCTTCCCGTGCGAAAGAAGCATCACTAGTGGAGCGCCCTTTGGCACGCATCAAGTGCGGAGCCTTACCTCCGGAAGAGTACCCGGGATCGAGCCCGGCGGGACGTGCCCGCGACTTCACTCGGAGGGTGAAGTGTGCTCTAGGAGGGTTCGCCATCGAGCGGAGGGATGGGGTCGAGACTCCGGCGGGAGTGACCCAACGTGGAGTAGGGGAAGGCGCCATCCTTCCGAGACCACGGGAAAACATCATGAGCATTCTCTATCCCTTCTCCTTTACTACTCGCATTTACTTATCGCACTTCATATGATTGCTTGTAGTACTTGAGTTGTGCTCTTATCTTGCTTGTGTGTTTACCTTGGTACCTACTAGCTTCACTAGGTTTGCTTGATTGCCTTGCTCGTGTGCTTACTTGTTATAGCCTATCTAGTAGCTCTAAGGACTCTACTTAGTGTGCCTAGTATCTTGGTTGCCTTGTCTCTAGTTATCTTGTTACCTTGCCTTGCCTAGCTTAAGTCTTCCGTTATCTATCTATCTTGTGCTAGGTTGCTAGTGTGGTGTGATTGTGTTATCTATATGCACTAGCTATATAGGTTAAGGACACTCCTTAGTGTGCTTTACCTTGTTACTAGAACTACTCGCTAGGAGTTGCTTGGGTGTAAGTGTTTGGAAATAGATTCTAGAGTGCACCGATTCACCCCCCCCTCTCGGTCACACGATCCTTACAAGTGGTATCAGAGCCAAGTGCTCATTATTACCGCCTTGAGTCGTGACCGGGATTGTGTGTGGGAAAATGGAGTCCACTCATGATGACGTTTCTAACACTTCCATCGCCTCTACCTTGATTGAGCCTTATGATTGTGTGCTTAATGACATTTCCTACTATGATGTGCGTGATGAGTATGATGAGCTTGTTTTGAATGATAATGAGGATATCACTAACTTCGCATCTCGCTTGTATGTTCTCGCTAGGAAACTCATGTCAAGAGGCTATCCATCTATTATGCACAAGCATGTTGTGAAGAAGCTTATCCGATCTCTACCACTCTCACGGTTTGGTATTCTTGCTTTTGCTCGAGTGGATGAGTTTGTGAACATGCCCTATGATGAGGTGGTTGCTATTCTCTCCTCTCTTGAGGAGGATATCAAGAAGGGCAAGGATATCCCTCATGCAAGTGAAGATCAACACATTGAAGCTCAACCTCTACCTCAAGCTCAATCATCATCTCGTGTTGGGGAAGGTTCTTCTTCTCGGGATCAAGAGGATGGATATATCAAGCTATGTGATGAGTTGGACCACATCTCAATGAAGCCGAATGAAGATCTTGTTGAGTTTGCTCTTCGGATGGATTCACTCATCAAGAGGATAAATGAGAACAAGCTTTGGATAGTCACTAAGGGTCAAGGTCTTAGAAGGTTTCTTGATGCTCTTCCGAAGGACAAGTATGGTGATCACATTGAGTTTGAGAACTTTGAGCTTGAGTCATATTCAATTGAGCAAGTCATTGAGATCGTCACAAGAAGAAGGGCTCGCTCTTTGCTCTCCAATACATTCAAGACCCCAAGTGATGATGAGGAAGAAGAAGAAGATGATAGAGTTCCCGTCTTCTATTGTGATGATGACTATTCAAGTGCTAGTGGTGATGAGCTGGAGCCTATCAAGGAATATCACATGAAGAGTTAAGTCTTGCCATCCCTCTTTGAAGACTACTACAACTTGTATGAGCCGGATCTTGCCGATCGGCCTCACTATCACCTCTTCGACATGTATGATGTGTTCTATAGGAAAGATGGGGAGTCTTGGCTTGATTGTTGGAAGAGACTTCTTGTGTTGGTGGCTAGGGTGAACTCTTTTGAAGGAGAAGACAAGATTAGTGATGAACACGCTATTCACACGGTGATCTCTATGCTACCATACAATAGGAAGGTCCACATTCTAAATGATCTCAATGATGATATTAGTGGTATGACTCTCAAGGACATGATCTTGATGGCACTATCCTATGAGAATCAAATCTACAACATTCTTGAGTACTTCAATGCTAGTGGAGATGTGGGAAGGTTTCAAGGTCTTCATCTTGGAACTCATGTCACACACATGGGTGTTGATCGGACCATGTGGAGACACAATGGAGTCACCAAGGCAATGATTGACGCTTGGATGCATTGGACTTGGACTTTCTCAATGGAGTTCCTATGGCCTACATCAAGAGCAAGCAAGAGGTAGATAACATGTCACTTGATTCTTTGATACTAACCCTCCTCTTTGCTTGATGGCTACTTCCAAGGTGAACTACAAGATTGGTGGCAAACATTGGGTGTTGGGTAGTGGGTGCACTCAACACATGACCGGTACTTCATCCATCTTCACCAACTTGGAAGAAAATGAAGATCATGACAAGGTCACATTTGGGGACAACTCCAAGCACAAGGTGAGAGGTCTTGGTAAGGTGGCTATCTCAAATGACCTCTCTATCTCTAATGTATTGCTTGTTGAGTCCCTAAACTTCAATCTTCTATCCGTTGCTCAAATATGTGATCTTGGCTTTTCTTGTAACTTTGATGCTAATGGGGTGGTTCTTCATAATGATGCTATGGGTCTTACTATCAAGGGCTTTCGTCATAATAATCTATATGTTGTTGATTTTGAGACTAACATTGTTGCCCCTAGCACTTGTCTCTTCACTAAGTCCGCTCTAGGTTGGCTATGGCATCGAAGGCTTGCTCACATTGGTATGGGTCAACTCAAGCATGTAATGAAGAACAAGCTAGTGAGAGGAGTCAAGGATGTCATCTTTGAGAAGGACAAGCTATGTAGTGCATGCCAAGCCGGAAAGAAAGTGGCTTCACCTCATCCATCCAAGAATTTCTTGTCAACATCAAGACCTCTTGAGCTCTTACACATTGATCTCTTCGGGCCTACAACTTATGTGAGCATTGGTGGGAATCTCTATTGCTTGGTGGTAGTGGACGACTACTCAAGATATACTTGGGTATTCTTTCTTGAAAACAAGGCACAAGCAATTGGGATATTCAAGAAGTTTGCTAGAAGAGTACAAAATGAGTATGGACATCACATCAAGAAGATTCAGAGTGACAATGGGACGGAGTTCAAAAACTCTATCATTGAAGACTATTGTGATGAGGTTGGCATAAAGCATGAGTTCTCGGCTACATACACTCCTCAACAAAATGGTGTTGTTGAGAGGAAGAACAAGACACTTATCACTCTTGCTCGTGCTATGCTTGATGAGTACAACACTCCGGAGAAGTTTTGGGCGGAAGCTATCAACACGGCATGCTACACCTCCAACCGGATCTATCCTCACAAGTTGCTAAACAAGACTCCATATGAAGTGATTGTTGGGAGAAGACCGAATGTTGCCTACTTAGTGTTTGGTTGCAAGTGCTACATCTACAAGAAGAGGGAAAGACTTGGCAAGTTCGAGAAGAGGACCGACGTGGGCATTCTTGTCGGTTACTCGGGCTCGGCCAAAGCTTATCGGGTTTACAACACCTCTACCGGCTTTGTTGAAGAAACCTATGATGTGCAATTTGATGAGTCTCACGGGTCTCAAGAAGACCCTCCTTCTTCTCATATTGTAGGTGATGAACCCGTGGAGGAAGCTTTGGAGAACATGCCTATTGGTGAAGTTATTCCTCGTGAAGATGAACCTCCGACACCTCCTCCAACAACTTCATCAAGTGGACCTTCTACGAGCACATCTCAAGAGAATCCAAGCTCTCCCTCAAGTGAACAACATCAAGCACCTTCAAGTGATCCGCAACAAGCATCTTCGAGTCAAGCTACTCCAAATGAACCGCAACAAGCGCCATCAAGTCTACCTCATGCAACTACGAGCCAAGCTTCACCGAGCAATCAAGAACAAGCACAATCTACTTCAACTCAAGATGATGGCTCGGGTTCACCTCTTCGACAACAAGACACTCACATCTCTAGGGAGCAAGCCGCAAGAGATGCGCAAGATACTTCGCCGGCTCCTCCTCCTCCTTGACAAGAACCTTCAAGGAAGCACAAACCCATTGCTCGGGATCATTCACGTGATCTCATCATTGGGAGTCCTTCTCAAGGGATAAAGACTAGGAGAAGTCAATATAAACCTAATTATGTTGATGAAGCTAACATTGTTGAGAATTTCTCTTTTGTCTCTACCCTAGAGCCGAAGACGATCGAGGAAGCCTTGAAAGATCACAAATGGGTGCTATCCATGCAAGAGGAGCTCAACAACTTCAAGAGGAATGATGTTTGGAAGTTGGTGAAGCGTCCCAAGCGATCCAATGTCATTGGCGCTAAGTGGGTCTTCAAGAACAAGCAAGATGAGAAGGGAGCAATCGTGAGGAACAAGGCAAGACTTGTGGCGAAGGGCTACTCTCAAGTTGAAGGCGTCGATTTTGACGAGACTTTCGCCCCCGTCGCTCGTCTTGAGGCTATAAGAACACTTCTTGCTTATGCTTCTCATTTTGATTTTAAACTTCACCAAATGGATGTGAAAAGTGCATTTCTCAATGGACTAATCAATGAAGAAGTTTATGTAGAGCAACCTCCCGGCTTCGAGGACCCCGAGCATCCGGACCATGTGTACAAGCTCAAGAAGGCTCTCTACGGACTCAAACAAGCACCAAGAGCATGGTATGAACGACTTCGAGATCATCTCATCACCAAGGGCTACAAGGTCGGTAGTATCGACAACACTCTCTTTACTAAGCATATTGGTGATGATCTCTTTGTTTGTCAAATCTATGTTGATGATATCATCTATGGCTCCACTAACGAAATCTATAATGATGAGTTCCGTGCTCTTATGAAGAAAGAGTTTGAGATGTCCATGATAGGTGAACTTCATGTCTTCCTCGGTTTTCAAGTCAAGCAAATGAAGGAGGGCACGTTCATCTACCAAGAGAAGTACACTCGGGATCTTCTTAAGAGATTCGGCATGGAAGACTCCAAGTCCTACGACACACCTATGGCTACAAGTGTCCCTCTTGATGTGGATGTAAAAGGTATACCGGTGGATCCTAAACTCTATCGTTCTATGATTGGTTCAGTTCTTTACCTTACCGCATCTAGACCGGATATCATGTTTAGTGTGTGTCTTTGTGCTCGTTATCAAGCTAACCCCAAGGAGTCCCATATGAGTGCCGTGAAAAGAATTCTTAGGTACATCAAGAGCACTCCTACAATGGGCCTATGGTATCCAAAAGGCTCGGACTTTGGACTTGTTGGCTATGCGGACTCGGACTTCGCCGGATGCAAAGTGAGTAGAAAGAGTACCTCCGGTGGATGCCAATTTCTTGGACAATCACTCATCTCATGGAGTTCCAAGAAACAAAATTGTGTGGCTATCTCTACGGCGGAGGCGGAATATTTGGCGGCCGGTGCTTGTTGTGCTCAACTCTTATACATGAAGCAAACCCTATTGGACTATGGATTATCTTATGGGCAGGTACCTCTCTATTGTGATAGCGAAAGTGCTATCAATATGGCTCTCAACAAGGGTGATCACGGCCATGCCAAGCACATTGAAGTCAAGCATCACTTCATTCGAGATCATGCGGCCAAGAAGGATATTGAATTGATTGGTGTTCGGACTCATGAACAATTGGCGGACATCTTCACCAAGCCACTTGACAAGAAGACCTTTTGTAAGCTCCGGGGAGAACTTAATGTTCTCGACCTCTCCGACTTCACTTGATATCCTTGAGCTTACATTTGTATATATGTATATATACTTTGCTTGTTTTTGTTTGTGTTGTTGTTTTTGTGTGTTCTTCTTGTTTTGTAGGACCGACGACTAACCTACTTGAGATAGCAATGAGCATGGGTTAAGCTTGGGATTGGTGGCACTTGGCTCCCGAGGCTTTGAAGAATGGCTCGTTGTGATAAAGCTCATGGAGGGCTCTAACTTGTTGTTGCTAACTTCGCTCTTAGCTTTCTCTTGTTTTACCCTTATAGCTTCATGCATTGTACACTTATCATTCCTTGCATTCGCATCATGCATCTTGCATAAGTGTCTCGGCGCCGAGCACCCATCTAGGGGGAGTTGCTTATTCACAATATGAGTATATGACCTCCTATGATGAATTTATAGCAATGCTATATGAGCTTCATGACCATTGAACCAAGATTTTTGAGCTCCAAGGTTAAATCCACTTGCGCGGCTCAAAGTCTAAGGGTTCATACATTTCCATCATCATCAACTAACCCCTATGTACTTCAAGACAATATTCTTTTGAGAATGTGTGTAGGGATAATTGTTGAGAGATGGAGAATCACGGATCAAGGGGGAGCTTCACGCCAAATCAAGTAACTCATTTTCCCACTTGTCCCATATATTTACACTAACCTTTTCTCCCTTGGAAGATTTCTTTTTGGGTGATAGATGCCAAAGGGGGAGAAGAGTTGGGCTTAATGATCGAGCAAGAATATGGGGGAGAAGAGTTCGAGCGGAGAAGAGTTGGGAAGAGGAGTTCGGGCCTATGAAGGGTCGTGGAAGATGTCACCTCAAGGGGGAGTGTGTACAAGAGAAGATCAAAGGATCAAGACGATCGATCTTCGCACAATCTTGAGGTGATAAAGAAGAAGCAATGCCGTCTCAAGGGGGAGTTTGTACGAATGAAGATCAAGTGATCAAGATAATCGATCTTCACACAATCTTGAGATTGGTACACTTATCAAAGTAAGTATGAAGGTAAACCCCTTGCAACCTTTGCTTGTCATAGCTCCATGTGCTTTCTTTCACTTGTGATATGAGTTTTTGCTCTAACTTGTGACTTCTTTTGAGCTATGACTTGCCTCGACCTAATCAACAAGGTAACTATCTCTCTATCATATACTTGTTGTTTAGTGTCTTGATCGAGTTGCGTTTTTATCTTGGCTTTTGTCATTACATTCTTTATCTTCTCGATCATTTTTATCATGGTTGTCATCCATCACCAAAAAAGGGGAGATTGTAAGATTCATGACCATTGGAGCTAGGGAAACCCCAAGGTATGAATGTTTTGGTGATAGGATGAGAACCATGAATGTGACTAACACTCTTTGTGAGATCTTATAGGTCACATATGAAGAAAGCTCCGTCCGTTGGTGGTGAACGCCAACACACCATGAACTTAATTGACAAGGATGATTGGTTGCCTTCATCAACACAAGAACGGACTTGATGGAGTCGCGGAGAAGACATGGATCAAGGCTAAGGACATGCTAGATCCAAGCGGGTGTTGCTTGGTTAGATGTTAGCTTGAGTCCATAGGAAAAACCGGACTATCAAGAGGGTTCGAGGTGGTTCTCTTAGTACACACTAGTTATAGAGATCATTGGATGCATGGTGAGTCTCTCAGGGGCTAGGGTGGCAGAAGAGAGTTGAAGGAACCAAGAAGTTCAAGTGTTGAAGAAGAAGATCAAGAAGAAGATCGAAGCTGCGAAGGCAGAAGAGACTGGACAGTACGGTCATGGAGACCGTACAATACGGTCTACAGAGGAAATCCAGACAGAGGAGCTCAAGTTTCTGGAAGTTGAAGAATAGAGACCGGACAGTTGACCGGACAGTACGGTCCTAGGGACCGGACAGTACGGTCTCTATTGGAGTGTTCCAGACAGAGAAGCTGAAGTTTCTGGAAGTTGAAGAATGAAGACCGGACAGTTGACCGGACAATACGGTCAGGGACCGTACAATACGATCTTACAGGAGAAGAGCAACAGAAAAGGAGAAGTTTCTGTTGGCTGAAGAAGAAGTGGAGACCGGACAGTACGGTCCTAGGGACCGTACAATACGGTCTGGTTTGAGTTGAAGGTCAGCACTCCCTGGAAGCCGGTCTGGTGAAGACCGGACAATACGGTCCGAATGGAGACCGGACAGTACGGTCTATTGTACGGTCATCAGGCAGACTGGGCAGTTTTGGACAACGGCTAGTTTGAGGTTGGAGGCCTATATATAGTCGGTTGTTTACCTCTTTGAGGTGCTCTTGGACCCAGGAAAGAGGGGAGGTGCTGCCAAGAAGCCAAGAGGAAGAAGTGTGAAGCACTTGAGAAGGATTTGGAGTGATCCTAGTGCTTGAGAGAGTAGCAAGTTGCATCCTTTGATCTCTAGGCTAGTGTGGGCTTGAGAGAGTCATCTAGGGCTGTTACTCTTGGTCTATGGCAAGGCCTAGACCGGTTAGGCGTCGGTGTTGAGCTGTCCAAGGAGATTGTGGAAGTCGACACAAGTTTGTACACGGTCTTGGAGCTTCCCGTGCGAAAGAAGCATCACTAGTGGAGCGCCCTTTGGCACGCATCAAGTGCGGAGCCTTACCTCCGGAAGAGTACCCGGGATCGAGCCCGGCAGGACGTGCCCGCGACTTCACTCGGAGGGTGAAGTGTGCTCTAGGAGGGATCGCCATCGAGCATAGGGACGGGGTCGAGACTCCGGCGGGAGTGACCCAACGTGGAGTAGGGGAAGGCGCCATCCTTCCGAGACCACGGGAAAACATCATGAGCATTCTCTATCCCTTCTCCTTTACTACTCGCATTTACTTATCGCACTTCATATGATTGCTTGTAGTACTTGAGTTGTGCTCTTATCTTGCTTGTGTGTTTACCTTGGTACCTACTAGCTTCACTAGGTTTGCTTGATTGCCTTGCTCGTGTGCTTACTTGTTATAGCCTATCTAGTAGCTCTAAGGACTCTACTTAGTGTGCCTACTATCTTGGTTGCCTTGTCTCTAGTTATCTTGTTACCTTGCCTTGCCTAGCTTAAGTCTTCCGTTATCTATCTATCTTGTGCTAGGTTGCTAGTGTGGTGTGATCAGAGTTTTGTTATCTTTCCAACGGGTCATCGCACGAGTCCATCTGAGCTCCGGGTGTCTCAAAATCACTATAAAAGTCCTTTTGTGCCCGATATTGTGCAATTTTTCTGTGAGCTATAGCCTTAGGCTTCATTTAGCGATCACAAAACCGTACCGGCGTATGAGCATGAGAACCATTCTAAAGCTACAAGGTGTAGACAGATGCGACACCTAGTGGCTGTTTACTCCGAATACTAAGTCAATCCTCCTCCATAAAGTTAAAAACCGTTTTTCGGTGGATCAGATCTCCCTTTTTTGGAAAATCATTTTTTTCGGGGCCTCGCGATGACCGACTTGTCCTTGCAATATTTTAAGATCAGAGTTTCGTTATCTTTCCAACGGGTCATCGCACGAGTCCATCTGAGCTCCGGTCTTCTGAAAATCACTATAAAAGTCCTTTTGTGCCCGATATTGTGCAATTTTCCTGTGAGCTATGGCCTTTGGCTTCATTCAGTGATTACGAAACCGTACTGGCATATGAGCATGAAAACCCTTCTGAAGCTACCAGGAGTACACATATGCGTCACCTTGTGGCCGTTTACTCCGAATATTAGTCAATCCCCCCCCCGTATAAAGTTAAAAATCTTTGTCGGTGGCTCAGATGTCCTTTTTTTAGAAAATAATTTTTTTGGGGCCTTGCGAGGACTGTCAGACATGTCCTTGAAATATTTAATTATCAGAGTTTCATTATCTTTCCAACGGGTCATCGTACCAGTCCATCTGAGCACCGGTTTTCTCAAAATCAATATAAAAGTCCCTTTCTGCCCGATATTGTTTCATTTTTCTGTGAGCAATAGCCTGAGGCCTCCTTCAGCGATCACGAAACCATAGCGGCGTACGAGCATGAAAACCATTCTAAAGCTACCAGGAGTAGACAGATGTATCACTTAATGGCTGTTTACTCCTAATACTAAGTCAATCCTCCCGATAAAGTTAAAAACCGTTTTTCGGTGGATCAGATCTCCCCTTTTTTGGAAAATCATTTTTGTCGAGGCCTTGCGAGGACCGTCAGACTTGTCTTTGCAATATTTTAATATCAGAGTTTTCTTATCTTTCCAACGGGTCATCGCACGAGTCCATCTGAGCTCCTGGTGTCTCGAAATCACTATAAAAGTCCTTTTGTGCCCGATATTGTGTAATTTTTCTGTGAGCTATAGCCTTAGGCTTCATTTAGCGATCACAAAACCGTACCGGCGTATGAGCATGAGAACCATTCTAAAGCTACCAGGTGTAGACAGATGCGTTACCTAGTGGCTGTTTACTCTGAATACTAAGTCAATCCTCCTGCATAAAGTTAAAAACCGTTTTTCTGAGGATCAGATCTCACTTTTTTGGAAAATCGTGTTTTTCGGGGCCTCGCGAGGACTGACTTGTCCTTGCAATATTCTAAGATCGGAGTTTCGTTATCTTTCCAACGGGTCATCGCACGAGTCCATCTGAGCTCCGGTCTTCTCAAAATCACTATAAAAGTCCTTTTGTGCCCGATATTGTGCAATTTTCCTATGAGCTATAGCCTTTGGCTTCATTCAGTGATCACGAAACCGTACAGGCGTATGAGCATGAAAACCCTTCTGAAGCTACCAGGAGTACACATATGCGTCACCTTGTGGCCGTTTACTCCGAATATTAAGTCAATCCCCCCCGTACAAAGTTAAAAATCTTTTTCGGTGGCTGAGATGTCCCTTTTTTGGAAAATAATTTTTTTGGGGCCTTGCGAGGACCGTCAGACATGTGCTTGAAATATTTAATTATCAGAGTTTCATTATCTTTCCAACGGGTGATCGCACCAGTCCATCTGAGCACCGATTTTCTCCAAATCAATATAAAAGTCCTTTTCTGCCCGATATTGTTCTATTTTTCTGTGAGCTATAGCCTTAGGCCTCCTTCAGCGATCACAAAACCATAGCGGCGTATGAGCATGAAAACCATTCTAAAGCTACCAGGAGTAGAAAGATGCATCACCTAGTGGCTGTATACTCCGAATACTAAGTCAATCCTCCCGCATAAAGTTAAAAACCGTTTTTCGGTGGATCAGATCTCCCCTTTTTTGGAAAATTATTTTTTTCGAGGCCTTGCGAGGACCGTCAGACTTGGCTTTGCAATATTTTACGATCAGAGTTTTGTTATCTTTCCAACGGGTCATCGCACGAGTCCATCTGAGCTCCGGGTGTCTCAAAATCACTATAAATGTCCTTTGTGCCTGTTATTGTGCAATTTTTCTGTGAGCTATAGCCTTTGGCTTCATTTAGCGATCACAAAACCGTACCGGCGTATGAGCATGAGAACCATTCTAAAGCTACCAGGTGTAGACAGATGCGTTACCTAGTGGCTGTTTACTCCGAATACTAAGTCAATCCTCCTGCATAAAGTTAAAAACCGTTTTTCGGTGGATCAGATCTCACTTTTTTGGAAAATCGTTTTTTTTGGGCCTCGCGAGGACCGACTTGTCCTTGCAATATTTTAATATCAGAGTTTCGTTATCTTTCCAACGGGTCATCGCACGAGTCCATCTGAGCTCCGGTCTTCTGAAAATCACTATAAAAGTCCTTTTGTGCCCGATATTGTGCAATTTTCCTGTGAGCTATAGCCTTAGGCTTCATTCAGTGATCACGAAACCGTACCTGCGTATGAGCATGAAAACCCTTCTGAAGCTACCAGGAGTACACATATGCGTCACCTTGTGGCCGTTTACTCCGAATATTAAGTCCCCCCGTATAAAGTGAAAAATCTTTTTCGGTGGCTGAGATGTCCCTTTTTTAGAAAATAATTTTTTAGGGGCCTTGCGAGGACTGTCAGACATGTCCTTGAAATATTTAATTATCAGAGTTTCATTATCTTTCCAACGGGTCATCGCACCAGTCCATCTGAGCACCGGTTTTCTCAAAATCAATATAAAAGTCCCTTTCTGCCCGATATTGTTTCATTTTTCTGTGAGCTATAGCCTTAGGCCTCCTTCAGCGATCACGAAACCATAGCGGCGTACGAGCATGAAAACCATTCTAAAGCTACCAGGAGTAGACAGATGCATCACTTAGTGGCTGTTTACTCCTAACACTAAGTCAATCCTCCCGCATAAAGTTAAAAACCGTTTTTCGGTGGATCAGATCTCCCCTTTTTTGGAAAATCATTTTTTTCGAGGCCTTGCGAGGACCGTCGGACTTGTCTTTGCAATATTTTAAGATCAGAGTTTTGTTATCTTTCCAACGGGTCATCGCACGAGTCCATCTGAGCTCCGGGTGTCTAAAATCACTATAAAAGTCCTTTTGTGCCTGATATTGTGCAATTTTTCTGTGAGCTATAGCCTTAGGCTTCATTTAGCGATCACAAAACCGTACCGGCGTATGAGCATGAGAACCATTCTAAAGCTACCAGGTGTAGACAGATGCGTCACCTAGTGGCTGTTTACTCCGAATACTAAGTCAATCCTCCTCCATAAAGTTAAAAACCGTTTTTCGGTGGATCAGATCTCCCTTTTTTGGAAAATCATTTTTTTGGGGCCTCGCGATGACCGACTTGTCCTTGCAATATTTTAAGATCAGTGTTTCGTTATCTTTCCAACGGGTCATCGCACGAGTCCATCTGAGCTCCGGTCTTCTGAAAATCACTATAAAAGTCCTTTTGTGCCCGATATTGTGCAATTTTCCTGTGAGCTATAGCCTTAGGCTTCATTCAGTGATTACGAAACCGTACTGGCGTATGAGCATGAAAACCCTTCTGAAGCTACCAGGAGTACACATATGTGTCACCTTGTGGCCGTTTACTCCGAATATTAAGTCAATCCCCCCGTATAAAGTTAAAAATCATTGTCGGTGGCTCAGATGTCCCTTTTTTAGAAAATAATTTTTTCGGGGCCTTGCGAGGACTGTCAGACATGTCCTTGAAATATTTAATTATCAGAGTTTCATTATCTTTCCAACGGGTCATCGCACCAGTCCATCTGAGCACCGGTTTTCTCAAAATCAATATAAAAGTCCTTTTCTGCCCGATATTGTTTCATTTTTCTGTGAGCTATAGCCTTAGGCCTCCTTCAGCGATCACGAAACCATAGCGGCGTACGAGCATGAAAACCATTCTAAAGCTACCAGGAGTAGACAGATGCATCACTTAGTGGCTGTTTACTCCTAATACTATGTCAATCCTCCCGCATAAAGTTAAAAACCGTTTTTCGGTGGATCAGATATCCCCTTTTTGGAAAATCATTTTTTTCGAGGCCTTGCGAGGACCGTCAGACTTGTCTTTGCAATATTTTAAGATCAGAGTTTTGTTATCTTTCCAACGGGTCATCGCACGAGTCCATCTGAGCTCTGGGTGTCTCAAAATCACTATAAAAGTCCTTTTGTGCCCGATATTGTGCAATTTTTCTGTGAGCTATAGCCTTAGGCTTCATTTAGCGAGCACAAAACCGTACCGGCGTATGAGCATGAGAACCATTCTAAAGCTACCAGGTGTAGACAGATGCGTTACCTAGTGGCTGTTTACTCCGAATACTAAGTCAATCCTCCTGCATAAAGTTAAAAACCGTTTTTCGGTGGATCAGATCTCCCTTTTTTGGAAAATCGTTTTTTTCGTGGCCTCGCGAGGACCGACTTGTCCTTGCAATATTTTAAGATCAGAGTTTTGTTATCTTTCCAACGGGTCATCGCACGAGTCCATCTGAGCTTCGGTCTTCTCAAAATCACTATAAAAGTCCTTTTGTGCCCGATATTGTGCAATTTTCCTGTGAGCTATAGCCTTAGGCTTCATTCAGTGATCACGAAACCGTACTGGCGTATGAGCATGAAAACCCTTCTGAAGCTACCAGGAGTACACATATGCGTCACCTTGTGGCCGTTTACTCTGAATATTAAGTCAGTCCCCCCGTATAAAGTTAAAAATCTTTTTCGGTGGCTGAGATGTCCCTTTTTTGGAAAATAATTTTTTTGGGGCCTTGCGAGGACCGTCAGACATGTCCTTGAAATATTTAATTATCAGAGTTTCATTATCTTTCCAATGGGTCATCGCACCAGTCCATCTGAGCACCGGTTTTCTCAAAATCAATATAAAAGTCCTTTTCTGCCCGATATTGTTCCATTTTTCTGTGAGCTATAGCCTTAAGCCTCCTTCAGCGATCACGAAACCATAGCGGCGTAGGAGCATGAAAACCATTCTAAAACTAGCAGGAGTAGACAGATGCATCACTTAGTGGCTGCTTACTCCTAATACTAAGTCAATCCTCCCGCATAAAGTTAAAAACCGTTTTTCGGTGGATCAGATCTCCCCTTTTTTGGAAAATCATTTTTTTCGAGGCCTTGCGAGGACCGTCTGTTGACGGTAAAATGTGTGTTCTACCGCTCGCACACGCGGCCTGGGAGATTTGCTTCACTCCGTTCAGGACCAAAACTTGGAACGCGGTGAATTCCGGAGCGTGCCAGTCGATTTTCCCTGCAAATCGACAAAGACAAGAAAAAGCGTGTAAAATTCCCGGACTATCGGCCCCGGACAGGCCGATGCGTAACCGCAGCCGATGTTAGTGAATAAAAAATGATAAAATAAACACTCGGCTGACGGCTATAAACGAATCGACATGTCGCAACATTAAATACTCGCGCGATAGATAAAAAGCAAGGCATGCATCAGAATCGGCAATCGGCAAAGCATGCGATCGGCAAAATCTATCGGCAAGCGACACAGTAAGGTAAATCGACAATCAGCAAAAGGAGTTCAGGTTATACTCGAACAGGAGCAATAAGATATTTAAAGGCATGCAAGCATAAATCTGAACGTGGTAAGCAATCGGCTAAACACCCCGAAAGAACGATTAAACCAGTAACCACTAATTATACCCGTAATCTGACAATCGCTTCACCGAGGACACGTCAACTAAGTGAAGTAGAACAGGACACGTCAAACTGCTCTACACGATCGACAGATACAAGTATAATCGGCAACTACCGGTCCCAGGTACTCAGTAAACTAGATCTAACCCTTAGCAACTGTTTCGCCGAGGACACGTCAACTAAGCGAAGCAGACAGGACAAGTCAAACTGCCTACCCAATCACCAAGAGTAGATCTAATCGACAAAATACCTTAACCGTGACTCGAGTAACCAAATCAAACATAAATCGACATCAGCAATCGGCAACAAGGCTGCGGCGAGGACAAGTCAACTAACCGCAACGAAGAATTGGACCAGGTCTTAAACAATTCCATGCAGTCGACGCACGATGTAAACCCTAGATTGATCTAAATTACCGGATAACTAGCAGCCACATCAATCTTAATCATGGACAAGTCGACATAATCAGATCG
Source organism: Eragrostis nindensis (assembly GCA_012490785.1). Taxonomy (NCBI): domain Eukaryota; kingdom Viridiplantae; phylum Streptophyta; class Magnoliopsida; order Poales; family Poaceae; genus Eragrostis; species Eragrostis nindensis. The sequence continues at coordinate 8,066 of JAAXCT010003170.1, read as the reverse complement.
ATGCGCTTACCTGACGAGATCCAGTCAAGCCGGAGCCCCGATGGGCGCGGGTGACGAAGAACACGTCGAGAAATTGTGGCGATGCGCCGAAAGGTTGATTGTATTGGTTGTTTTTTATTACAAGCACCTGGGTTTATATTTATACACCCAAGGCAAGAGTCCGATTTGGACTTAAACACGATTCCTACTTGACCACAACTCGGTCAATCCTTCCTAAATCTAGGAAATAATTAAAAAAGGATTTGCAAACCCGCACACGCACGTCTTCATGATTTTCTCCGCCTTCATGATCGCCTGCGGGCTACCATCTTCATACCCAAACCCGGCATGCATTCTGCTATTTACTGTCAACAGGCCCTAGACCAAAAAATTAGGTGTCAACACATGCCCCCCAAGCCGGGGTATGGAATTCCCATGCGCCGGGTTGTTCCACCATCCATCATGTCTGCAGGCTTCTAAATGACCCTTCACGTGAAAACTGTACATTTGACTTGATGAGCTGTACCTTTGTCTTCACATGGCGTGCACCTCTTCGGCAGACAATTCGTACCAATCGCTTTAATTTGCAATAGGTCTTGCACTATTCCACGACCTTATCTTCTTCCGCATCTTGGCCTATAAAAGGACCGGCTCCCTTCACCGAAATCATCAACACAATGGCCAACAATAAAAATCCCTTTCACAAAGCCTGACCAATGCATCCTGAACAGCAAGAAAGCAACCATGAGCTCTTCTTCTCACAGATCTACGCTCTGACCTCTTGCCTTCCTTCTGCTTCTCTCCTATCTCTTTCATCTCGACGCTATCCCTCTTGAGCTAATCCCTGAAGATGGCGGCTCCTCTTCAGACTGCGAGGGAGAACTCATGCTCTTCGTCAGACAAGGTTCCTTCTCAGGGATAACATCTTCTTCGACGTGATGCGGTCCATGCATTTGCTCCTCTCCTCGTACGCTGGAGCAACGACCCATCCTATCCTGTGTCAGCACTTGGTTGACACTTGACAGCAGCCGCAGTGTGTATTCTTGGTGCAAGAACTTTTGTACTCCCATGTATGATGTAATCCCTTGTAAACTATAAGAACTTCATTGTCTTCTTTTGTTCTTTCTGCATATTTTCCCTAAGGGCGATACCAATCGACATCGGCCATCTCGAAGACGACACTCTTAACGTCGGCTCAACTGGAATTTTATCCGAACACTTTTAAGAACCAACCCAGATGCTGGGGTAATACTTCTTCAAATATTTTCCATTAAGCGCTCGGCCAAAAGAAGTCTCTTCCAGTCAAGCCGAGAAGCCGGAGCCCCGATGGGCGCGGGTGACGAAGAACACGTCGAGAAATTGTGGCGATGCGCCGAAAGGTTGATTGTATTGGTTGTTTTTGATTACAAGCACCTGGGTTTATATTTATACACCCAAGGCAAGAGTCCGATTTGGACTTAAACACGATTCCTACTTAACCACAACTCGGTCAATCCTTCCTAAATCTAGGAAATAATTAAAAAAGGATTTGCAAACCCGCACACGCACGTCTTCATGATTTTCTCCGCCTTCATGATCGCCTGCGGGCTACCATCTTCATACCCAAACCCGGCATGCATTCTGCTATTTACTGTCAACAGGCCCTAGACCAAAAAATTAGGTGTCAACACCGTCAGACTTGTCTTTGCAATATTTTAAGATCAGAGTTTTGTTATCTCTCGACGGGTCATCGCACGAGTCCATCTGAGCTCCGGGTGTCTCAAAATCACTATAAAAGTCCTTTTGTGCCCGATATTGTGCAATTTTTCTGTGAGCTATAGCCTTAGGCTTCATTTACCGATCACAAAACCGTACCGGCATATGAGCATGAGAACCATTCTAAAGCTACCAGGTGTAGACAGATGCGTTAGCTAGTGGCTGTTTACTCCGAATACTAAGTCAATCCTCCTGCATAAAGTGAAAAACCGTTTTTCGGTGGATTAGATCTCCCTTTTTTGGAAAATCATTTTTTTCGGGGCCTCGCGAGGACCGACTTGTCCTTGCAATATTTTAAGATCAGAGTTTCGTTATCTTTCCAACGGGTCATCGCACGAGTCCATCTGAGCTCCGGTCTTCTGAAAATCACAATAAAAGTCCTTTTGTGCCCGATATTGTGCAATTTTCCTGTGAGCTATAGCCTTAAGCCTCCTTCAGCGATCACGAAACCGTACTGGCGTATGAGCATGAAAACCCTTCTGAAGCTACCAGGAGTACACATATGCGTCACCTTGTGGCCGTTTACTCCGAATATTAAGTCAATCCCCCCGTATAAAGTTAAAAATCTTTTTCGGTGGCTGAGATGTCCCTTTTTTGGAAAATAATTTTTTTGGGGCCTTGCGAGGACCGTCAGACATGTCCTTGAAATATTTAATTATCAGAGTTCATTATCTTTCCAATGGGTCATCGCACAGTCCATCTGAGCACCGGTTTTCTCAAAATCAATATAAAAGTCCTTTTCTGCCCGATATTGTTCCATTTTTCTGTGAGCTATAGCCTTAGGCCTCCTTCAGCGATCACGAAACCATAGCGGAGTAGGAGCATGAAAACCATTCTAAAACTAGCAGGAGTAGACAGATGCATCACTTAGTGGCTGCTTACTCCTAATACTAAGTCAATCCTCCCGCATAAAGTTAAAAACCGTTTTTCGGTGGATCAGATCTCCCCTTTTTTGGAAAATCATTTTTTTCGAGGCCTTGCGAGGACCGTCAGACTTGTCTTTGCAATATTTTAAGATCAAAGTTTTGTTATCTCTCCAACGGGTCATCGCATGAGTCCATCTGAGCTCCGAGTGTCTCAAAATCACTATAAAAGTCCTTTTGTGCCCGATATTGTGCCATTTTACTGTGAGCTATAGCCTTTGGCTTCATTTACCGATCACAAAACCGTACCGGCATATGAGCATGAGAACCATTCTAAAGCTACCAGGTGTAGACAGATGCGTTACCAAGTGGCTGTTTACTCCGAATACTAAGTCAATCCTCCTGCATAAAGTGAAAAACCGTTTTTCGGTGGATCAGATCTCCCTTTTTTGGAAAATCATTTTTTTCGGGGCCTCGCGAGGACCGACATGTCCTTGCAATATTTTAAGATCAGAGTTTCGTTATCTTTCCAACGGGTCATCGCACGAGTCCATCTGAGCTACGGTCTTCTGAAAATCACAATAAAAGTCCTTTTGTGCCCGATATTGTGCAATTTTCCTGTGAGCTATAGCCTTAGGCTTCATTCAGTGATCACGAAACCGTACTGGCGATGAGCATGAAAACCCTTCTGAAGCTACGGGGAGTACACATATGCGTCACCTTGTGGCCGTTTACTCCGAATATTAAGTCAACCCCCCCGTATAAAGTTAAAAATCTTTTTCGGTGGTTCAGATGTCCCTTTTTTGGAAAATAATTTTTTTGGGGCCTTGCGAGGACTGTCAGACATGTCCTTGAAATATTTAATTATCAGAGTTTCATTATCTTTCCAACGGGTCATCGCACCAGTCCATCTGAGCACCGGTTTTCTCAAAATCAATATAAAAGTCCTTTTCTGCCCGATATTGTTTCATTTTTCTGTGAGCTATAGCCTTAGGCCTCCTTCAGCGATCACGAAACCATAGCGGCGTACGAGCATGAAAACCATTATAAAGCTACCAGGAGTAGACAGATGCATCACTTAGTGGCTGTTTACTCCTAATACTAAGTCAATCCTCCCGCATAAAGTTAAAAACCGTTTTTCGGTGGATCAGATCTCCCCTTTTTTGGAAAATCATTTTTTTCGAGGCCTTGCGAGGACCGTCAGGACTTGTCTTTGCAATATTTTAAGATCAGAGTTTTGTTATCTTTCCAACGGGTCATCGCACGAGTCCATCTGAGCTCCAGGTGTCTCAAAATCACTATAAAAGTCCTTTTGTGCCCGATATTGTGCAATTTTTCTGTGAGCTATAGCCTTAGGCTTCATTTAGCGATCACAAAACCGTACCGGCGTATGAGCATGAGAACCATTCTAAAGCTACCAGGTGTAGACAGATGCGTTAGCTAGTGGCTGTTTACTCCGAAATAAGTCAATCCTCCTGCATAAAGTTAAAAACCGTTTTTCGGTGGATCAGATCTCCCTTTTTTGGAAAATCATTTTTTTCGCGGCCTCGCGAGGACCGACTTGTCCTTGCAATATTTTAAGATCAGAGTTTCGTTATCTTTCCAACGGGTCATCGCACGAGTCCATCTGAGCTCCGGTCTTCTGAAAATCACAATAAAAGTCCTTTTGTGCCCGATATTGTGCAATTTTCCTGTGAGCTATAGCCTTAGGCTTCATTCAGTGATTACGAAACCGTACTGGCGTATGAGCATGAAAACCCTTCTGAAGCTACCAGGAGTACACATATGCGTCACCTTGTGGCCGTTTACTCCGAATATTAAGTCAATCCCCCCGTATAAAGTTAAAAATCTTTTCGGTGGGTGGCTCAGATGTCCCTTTTTTGGAAAATAATTTTTTTTGGGGCCTTGCGAGGACGTCAGACATGTCCTTGAAATATTTAATTATCAGAGTTTCATTATCTTTCCAACGGGTCATCACCAGTCCATCTGAGCACCGGTTTTCTCAAAATCAATATAAAAGTCCTTTTCTGCCCGATATTGTTCCATTTTCTGTGAGCTATAGCCTAAGGCTCCTTCAGCGATCACGAAACCATAGCGGCGTACGAGCATGAAAACCATTCTAAACTACACAGGAGTAGACAGATGCATCACTTAGTGGCTGTTTACTCCTAATACTAAGTCAATCCTCCCGCATAAAGTTAAAAACCGTTTTTCGGTGGATCAGATCTCCCCTTTTTTGGAAAATCATTTTTTTTCGAGGCCTTGCGAGGACCGTCAGACTTGTCTTTGCAATATTTTAAGATCAGAGTTTTGTTATCTTTCCAACGGGTCATCGCACGAGTCCATCTGAGCTCCGGGTGTCTCAAAAATCACTATAAAAGTCCTTTGTGCCCGATATTGTGCCATTTTTCTGTGAGCTATAGCCTTAGGCTTCATTTAGCGATCACAAAACCGTACCGGCGTATGAGCATGAGAACCATTCTAAAGCTACCAGGTGTAGACAGATGCGTTACCTAGTGGCTGTTTACTCCGAATACTAAGTCAATCCTCCTGCATAAAGTTAAAAACCGTTTTTCGGTGGATCAGATCTCCCTTTTTTGGAAAATCATTTTTTCGGGGCTCGCGAGGACCGACTTGTCCTTGCAATATTTTAAGATCAGAGTTTCGTTATCTTTCCAACGGGTCATCGCACGAGTCCATCTGAGCTCCGGTCTTCTGAAAATCACTATAAAAGTCCTTTTGTGCCCGATATTGTGCAATTTTCCTGTGAGCTATAGCCTTAGGCTTCATTCAGTGATCACGAAACCGTACTGGCGTATGAGCATGAAAACCCTTCTGAAGCTACCAGGAGTACACATATGCGTCACCTTGTGGCCGTTTACTCCGAATATTAAGTCAATCCCCCCGTATAAAGTTAAAAATCTTTTTCGGTGGCTCAGATGTCCCTTTTTTGGAAAATAATTTTTTTGGGGCCTTGCGAGGACCGTCAGACATGTCCTTGAAATATTTAATTATCAGAGTTTCATTATCTTTCCAACGGGTCATCGCACCAGTCCATCTGAGCACCGGTTTTCTCAAAATCAATATAAAAGTCCTTTTCTGCCCGATATTGTTCCATTTTTCTGTGAGCTATAGCCTTAGGCCTCCTTCAGCGATCACGAAACCATAGCGGCGTATGAGCATGAAAACCATTCTAAAGCTACCAGGAGTAGACAGATGCATCACCTAGTGGCTGTTTACTCCGAATACTAAGTCAATCCTCCCGCATAAAGTTAAAAACCGTTTTTCGGTGGATCAGATCTCCCCTTTTTGGAAATCATTTTTTTCGAGGCCTTGCGAGGACCGTCGGACTTGTCTTTGCAATATTTAAGATCAGAGTTTCGTTATCTTTCCAACGGGTCATCGCACGAGTCCATCTGAGCTCCGGTCTTCTCAAAATCACTATAAAAGTCCTTTTGTGCCCGATATTGTGCAATTTTTCTGTGAGCTATAGCCTTAGGCTTCATTTAGCGATCACAAAACCGTACCGGCGTATGAGCATGAGAACCATTCTAAAGCTACCAGGTGTAGACAGATGCGTCACCTAGTGGCTGTTTACTCCGAATACTAAGTCAATCCTCCTGCATAAAGTTAAAAACCGTTTTTCGGTGGATCAGATCTCCCTTTTTTGGAAAATCATTTTTTTCGGGGCCTCGCGAGGACCGACTTGTCCTTGCAATATTTTAAGATCAGAGTTTCGTTATCTTTCCAACGGGTCATCGCACGAGTCCATCTGAGCTCCGGTCTTCTGAAAATCATATAAAAGTCCTTTTGTGCCGATATTGTGCAATTTTCTGTGAGCTATAGCCTTAGGCTTCATTCAGTGATCACGAAACCGTACTGGCGTATGAGCATGAAAACCCTTCTGAAGCTACCAGGAGTACACATATGCGTCACCTTGTGGCCGTTTACTCCGAATATTAAGTCAATCCCCCCCGTATAAAGTTAAAAATCTTTTTCGGTGGCTCAGATGTCCCTTTTTTGGAAAAAATTTTTTCGGGGCCTTGCGAGGACGTCAGACATGTCCTTGAAATATTTAATTATCAGAGTTTCATTATCTTTCCAACGGGTCATCGCACCAGTCCATCTGAGCACCGGTTTTCTCAAAATCAATATAAAAGTCCTTTTCTGCCCGATATTGTTTCATTTTTCTGTGAGCTATAGCCTTAGGCCTCCTTCAGCGATCACGAAACCATAGCGGCGTATGAGCATGAAGACCATTCTAAAGCTACCAGGAGTAGACAGATGCATCACGTAGTGGCTGTTTACTCCGAATACTAAGTCAATCCTCCCGCATAAAGTTAAAAACCATTTTTCGGTGGATCAGATCTCCCTTTTTTGGAAAATCATTTTTTTCGGGGCCTCGCGAGGACCGTCAGACTTGTCCTTGCAGTATTTTAAGATCAGAGTTTCGTTATCTTTCCAACGGGTCATTGCACGAGTCCATCTGAGCTCCTGTGGCCTCAAAATCGCTATAAAAGTCCTTTTGTGCCCGATATTGTGCAATTTTCCTGTGAGCTATAGCCTTAGGCTTCATTTAGCGATCACAAAACCGTACCGGCGTATGAGCATGAGAACCATTCTAAAGCTACCAGGTGTAGACAGATGCGTTACCTAGTGGCTGTTTACTCCAAATACTAAGTCAATCCTCCTGCATAAAGTTAAAAACCGTTTTTCGGTGGATCAGATCTCCCTTTTTTGGAAAATCATTTTTTTCGGGGCCTCGCGAGGACCGACATGTCCTTGCAATATTTTAAGATCAGAGTTTCGTTATCTTTCCAACGGGTCATCGCACGAGTCCATCTGAGCTCCGGTCTTCTCAAAATCACTATAAAAGTCCTTTTGTGCCCGATATTGTGCAATTTTCCTGTGAGCTATAGCCTTAGGCTTCATTCAGTGATCACGAAACCGTACTGGCGTATGAGCATGAAAACCCTTCTGAAGCTACCAGGAGTACACATATGCGTCACCTTGTGGCCGTTTACTCCGAATATTAAGTCAATCCCCCCGTATAAAGTTAAAAATCTTTTTCGGTGGCTCAGATGTCCCTTTTTTGGAAAATAATTTTTTGGGGCCTCGCGAGGACCGTCAGAAATGTTCTTGAAATATTTAATTATTAGAGTTTCATTATCTTTCCAACGGGTCATCGCACCAGTCCAGCTGAGCTCTGGTTTTCTCAGAATCAATATAAAAGTCCTTTTGTGCCCGATATTGTTCCATTTTTCTGTGAGCTATAGCCTTAGGCCTCCTTCGGTGATCACGAAACCATAGCGGCGTATGAGCATGAAAACCATTCTGAAGCTACCAGGAGTAGACAGATGCGTCACGTAGTGGCTGTTTACTCCGAATACTAAGTCAATCCTCCCGCATAAAGTTAAAAACCATTTTTCGGTGGATCAGATCTCCCTTTTTTGGAAAATCATTTTTTCG
>JAAXCT010003169.1:0-42581 GCA_012490785.1 Eragrostis nindensis | reverse complement strand
CCGCGGCTCACGAGGCAGCGGAAGCTGCGCCACGTCGACGACATCGACGTCGCGCTCGGCGACCTCCGCCTCGACGACGACGACGACGGCGCGCTGGCCGTCCTCGCCGCCACCGCCGCAGAGGGCCCGCGCCTCCGCGTCCGAGGCCCCTGGGCCCCCCGAGCTCTCCACCCCGATATCGAGGTCCGCGAGCTCCAGGGAGGGCGGAGCGCCGCCGCCGAGGTCCGCGTCGTCGCCCGTGCTGCACCCGCTGCCGCTGCCGTCGCCGAGGCTCCCGGACTTTGAAATGCCGGACAGCCGGCCGCGGTCCCCGATGGGTGGGGCGAGAGAGCGCGCCGGGCGCCGTCCGCCTATGGGCCGAGGTGAATTGCCAGAAGATTCCTTCTTTTCCCCTGCATTGTTTAACCTGAATTAATAACCAGTGTTTGTCTGACTGAATGTGAAATGGAGATAATTTGAACTCTCCTGAATTCACACGTAGTAGTAGCTGTGATTTTTGCGTGATGAATTTAGCCCGTGGATGTAGCCGTGTAAGAATGTGCAGCATTTGTGCCATTTGCACATTGAAACATGCCAATCAGGAAGGATGTTCTGTAGTTGCAACTTGAAAGCTTATTTTTGGTAGTTCAGGGATTCATGCATTATTGAGGTATGGAAATGTTGGAATAGGGGATGGCAATATTCTCTGAACTAAGATGTTTGGTCCGAATTGAGTTTTCTGCAACTTTATTAGCTCATCCAGTTGCTCAAAACCAACATCCAGTAGTCTGGTCCAACAATTCATCTGCCCAGGACAGATGTTAGTGAACGAGGGACAAAGTCCAGTTGGTACTTTTCACGCCTTAAATAGTTGGGCATGATTTGCAATGGTGACTGGGACATTTGGAATTGCATAGTTTTCGGAGGTCAGATTAGACTAGTAAAACCAGAACGACAGTTGCATCATCTAACCTCCCTTTGCTGACAGCTCTTTTTTCTTTTGTATGATAGTGCACTTTTTCATTGATGATTCACATTGGTAATTTCTAATTTTTTGGAAGATATGCATATACGTGGTGCGAAGCTGCAGCTAAACTTGAATTATTCTGTTGAGGTATTTATTGATCCTTAAAAAGCTTATGGTTGCAGGGTGACAAACCAAATTGTGCAAAAGTTTCCTGAGCATAATGATTTATTGCCGAATGGAACAAAGCGGCCTACCTCCAGTCACCACAGAAATGCATTCCGTGAGAAGTTCCAGGATAAGAGTTCAGCTGAAACTATAAATTTCCGTTTGAACATTCCTGCTAAAAGTGCTCCAAACAGTGGCTTTTCAAGTCCTGTGTGTAGCCCTCGAAGATTAAGCAATGTAGATTTCTCATATACTGTGACACCTGCTCAAGGCCCCACGCATGGTCAGCTCCATCTATCCGCTCTATAGATTTTGTTGGAGCTTCATCCCCTCGAACTTCACCTGAAAGATACACACGGGGTCCAGAACGATATGCTTTCTACAGTGCACTGAGAAGTCCTATTCTTATGCCAAAGAATACCAGTGCACCTCCATCACCTATGCACCCGAAATTATTTCCAGAGAATCAAAACTTACGCACCGAAGGAAATGGAAGTGTCAGTTTTCACCCCTTGCCTCTCCCACCAGGTGCTATGAGCCCAATGCAGACAACTTTTAATGACCAGCCTACGCCAAAAGTTGAAATGCCCTCAGTGGCTGGTCAATGGCAAAAAGGAAGACTTCTAGGTAGTGGTACATTGGGTGTGTATATGAAGCAACCAATAGGTATGAAAGTGTATCTAGTTTATCATGGGTACTAGTAAATCATGTTAAACGCTGATTTTTTTTTTCTTTACTCCACTTTCATGTAGGCACACTGGAGCTCTCTGTGCTATGAAAGAAGTCAACATAATCCCTGATGATGCTAAATCTGCTGAGTCCTTGAAGCAATTAGAGCAGGTAACTAAAATGGCAGAATGCCCTACAAGACATTCTTTTCGATTGGCATAAATGACTAATAATCATCCCCCCACCCATGTTTTTTCTTCTCATTTGGTGTTTTTGTTCTCTATTAGAATAATTTTCTATGTTTTTTTTTCTGCTGACCGTTTTTATATGCCAAGAAAATAAGTATACCTGCTTGTGTATTGTATTAAATATTACCTACAGGCTACAACAGTAGTATGCCATTTTTTTAAAGGTAAAGTAGTATGCCATATCTAGAACACACGAGGTACACCATATGAGAATGTCATCTTAATTCTCATTGTAAGTTGTATCAATCTTTTAGTGCAAAGCATATTCTCCTCTTTGATGAATAATTTACCTATATGCAAGCTTTGCAGTAGTTGCTGACTTACTTTCATATGTTTCAGGAAATAAAGTTCCTCAGCCAATTTAAGCATGAAAATATAGTGCAGTATTATGGCAGTGACATTGTAAGTTCCCGATTGCAATCCGAATTAAGTAATCTGCTTGAAATTTGTTATGTAATCTTTGAAGAATCTTGCAGATTGAAGATCGTTTCTATATTTACCTGGAATATGTTCATCCGGGTTCAATTAATAAGTATGTCAAGCAGCATTATGGAGCAATGACAGAATCAGTTGTTCGTAACTTCACCCGCCATATTCTTAGGGGTCTAGCATTTCTTCATGGCCAAAAGATATGCATAGGTGTGCAAATCTCAATCGTTGTCCACATGCAGTACTTTTTATGTTGTCAGGTCAACTGTCAATCGATTGCTTGCTCCCTGCTGCAGTTTCTGCTTGTGAGCATGCAACAAACTTTTCTTAGATTAGATTTGCCTACAGAAATATACTTTAGGAGAAATTTCCTACATAATAAGTCACACTCTAATTGTTTCTTTTGGTTCATATTGTCATGTTCTCTCTGATGCTGGTTGAACTATAGTATGCTCACAAAAAAAAAATCATTGTGTCCAAGATCCAATATGTATCACTGTTGGCTATGTTGCTCGTCCCTTCTCATGGCCACCTCTACAGACCTTGCCATTTATCTGGCCATTTATGTATCACTGTTGGCTATGTTGCTCATCCCTTCTCATGGCCACCTCTACAGACCTTGCCATTTATCTTGACCATTTGCTCATAATGAATATAGTTAGAGGAATTATGGTCACAAATATATGTTTTCTATTCCTGAGATTTACCCTGTCACTGTTATGAACTTTGTTGAAGGTGAAGAAAAAATGCTAAACCAGCATCTTGGCAGCATTAGCTCACCTAGGCGGTGTTGATCACCATCTTAAACTAATGAATTTTTCAATGGAGTACCATTATGGGCACCTGTCAGAATTGTTTTTGTTGCTATATACTTCTGCAATTACCTTGACTATGTAAAATGCAAATGAATCTACACCTGCAGGGATATCAAAGGAGCAAATTTGTTAGTTGATGTTCATGGTGTAGTTAAGTTGGCTGACTTTGGAATGGCCAAGCATGTGAGTGTGAATGACCTCATATGGTGTTTAGCATATTTTTTTTCTAGTGGTGCTATGACATTATTTTCTCTTTTGGTTAGTTAAGTACTGCAGCCCCTAATCTTTCATTGAAGGGAACACCGTACTGGATGGCCCCTGAGGTACATCTAGATTTCATTGTATCATTACCAACTTCTGATGTTATCAACTTCTGTGTTACACCTGCATAGAATTGCAACATTGTATATACGATCTATTTTTATCTAACCATTGACTGGTGTCAACTTGGTTGGTCAACTTAAGTGAGAATTCCCTACTTGTCAAATGCCGTATTTACTAAAATTGCAGAGTAAATAATCGAAAGTGTATGCCTATTGTATGAACTGTTACGGCTCCAAACGCAGTGAGTTTAACAAATGGATAGGAAACAGTTCAGTTACTGGGATATAGAGTTTCTTTTTTATTTATGAAATTAGTCCTTTTCTAAAAAAATGTATGGAATAAGTAAAAATGGCACCCGTGATAATACTCTCTGATATATCAATCTCACATTTCGGCAGCTGGGCAACCAGTCGGTTTAAAAGGACCTAATTTTAATTTATTAGTGTTCAGAACTCCTTGATATATGCCAATTTGTAGAGTAAGTTTAGCTCCTTTAAGTCGATTTTCGTTACACAAGAAGCTATTATAGTATAGTTCTATTCATGTATTAATTTTCATATCAGAATTATTTAACATTATTGTGACCACAGAAAGTTATTTGTACTGTTGTCCTGATGAAGTTTAGTTTGTGTCTTGTTCTGCAGATGGTTCAGGCTACTCTAATGAAAGATATAGGCTATGATCTTGCTGTTGATATATGGAGCCTTGGTTGCACCATCATAGAGATGTTTGATGGAAAGCCACCTTGGAGTGAGCTTGAAGGGTAATAGCTTTTAAATGTTTATATTTCCCACAAAAATTCTCGCATGCACGCCAGAACTCAAAAGTCTCAAATCTGCCTAATGTGGGTGAATTCACTAAAATGGAACAGTTCCCTTGTTATATGGTAGCTGCAGCAGTATTGATGGCACATGAAAACTTAGGTCATCTTTACAAGATTAGTTGGAGCCTGCCACAAGGATTATATTATCCATTTTCTATAAAATCACTACTTCAGGTTGCATTGGATTTTTCCTATTAGATCAAAGTTATTAGGGATTCAAACTTTCTATTTAAAAGAAGGGGTTCAATTCTTTCCATTTATCTGTTTTCCTCCTCGAAAGTCTGATGAATCTCTCTCCTTCAGCTGCACCGTCTTGGCTCTTTTCATTACAGTTTTATACCTCATTATGATCTTAGCTCAGCCAACCAAAATTGTTGGTTGGGATGCAGTATTTGAGTCTCAAATTCATGCTAGTCACGCTAATTGTCATGATAATTCTACGACGAGCCTAATTTCTTTTTGATATTGGCATATCAATGATTTCTGACATTTTAAAGATCAGATCCCAGTGCTATAAATTGTGAATACTGAAACCTGAAGTTTTTATTATAAAACTTCCACTTATCAGCGACAAGAACGATGAAGCTAGATAGCCTGAATATGTCCATAGATTAATTTTGAATTGCAAGGCATGAGATCACAGAAAACACCAAGAAGAAATAAACACGAGTCCTGTTACTAGTCATTGACCAACTCATCCCCTCCCTCCCCTTTCATGCATGGTTTCATTCTATTGGTACACTTTGTATCTGCTTCCGTAACATTTTGCCTGAGTCTTATTTTCTGACACATTTTCTGTAATTCAGCCTGCTGCGATGTTTAAGGTTTTGCATAAGGACCCACCGATTCCTGATAATTTTATCCCATGAGGGCAAAGAATTTCTGCAATGCTGTTTCAAGAGGAATCCAGCAGAGAGGCCAACAGCAAGCGAGTTGTTGGACCATCCATTTATTCGCAATTCAAGTCATTACAATAAACATGGTTCCATACATTCATTTGCGGGCATTAAAGTCAATGTAAGTAGATATTTCTCACACCATCCTGCATCCTCCATCCTACCCAGAAAAAAGAGGTGGAAAATGATCCTGAGACTGGTTTTCATATGATGTCACTGTTATGACAGGATAATGGACACAGTTCAAGGGACAAACCATCCTCGAAGAGTGATCCATGCTTCAAAGGGAAAATACCATTGGGTGAGTAGTTTCCTTTCGGTTATGTTCTGCTGAAAATGACTGATAGACTTTTCATTTGCTAAACATGAAATACATCATTTCTTTTATTGCCAGTGAACCAAACAGCGTGAGGCCTTCTGAATCAACTTTTCGATCGGCTCCACTAACTCTGCCGGAGGTTACTCCTAATTTTTCCCTCGGCCTTTAGGTTTGGCCCCCAATTTGGGCTCGGCAGCAAATTTTGGAATCTCACATATTTACCGATGGCAAACCCTCATCCCAGTCCATTGCCAAGGCCTAACGGAAAGGAGATTCTGTTCTAAATGTGTTATGGCGCCGCTGCATGCCATGGACAGGGCCATTTCTTTCAGATGGAGGTCCAGTCTCACTGTGCCATCGTGCCACTGAGCAAGATATGATTGTGCGAGTACTGCAATCTCGAAGACCTGGCTAAAAGTCATGTCACGGTGTTATACAATGCAGACCTGAATGATTTACCATGGTTTGAAGTGAATCTGTACAGTTACCGGGTTCTTGAAAGTGTAAATGTAGTCTAGAACAGGAGTAGCTGCCACATAGCCCCCCCCCCCCCCCCCCCCCCCCCCCCCCCCCCGAAAAAAAAATCACATCTTTTTAACAAATAGGAGTTAATTGTAAACCTATCATGGTCTGCTCTGATGTAATTAAAATTTTCCTGTATCATTGATTATTCGTTTTTGGCCAAAATAGCAGTGCCTAACTGAGTTATGTCGGTAGAAATGATCTGATTTGAATTAATTATTGGAAAGGTAAGATATTACACACCAACGTTGAAACCATCAGCACTGTGAACCTGAATTACTGGATAGAGTATCCAAAATATAATCCCAGCTCTTCAGCATGCCAACATAGGGATCAAACCTCCACATCTAAGAAATAAACGTGAAGCAATTCAAACCAATTCGTGATGTACATCTTACATTTCTTAAGAATTGGCATGCATTTTTTAAGTTCTCATATGCTTCAGTTTGCATCAGGTGGGACATACAAACTATGAGCCATACTGAATGAAAGCAGACCGCCTGGTGCCTTAGTCTTCAGGTGCATATAGCACCTTATCAAGGTTCTGATAAATATAAATTTTCATACATACACCGGGCCTAGAGAACCTTCGGACCATGTGGAACAGCTCCTTGGCCTTGCTCTCGGTGATTAAATCATTGAAGGTCACTGTCATCTTTTCCATTCCCCCAACTGAAAAGTCGTTCCACTAGCGCGAGTTCATGGATTTCTATTTCTTGAAGGCGATTCAACATGAGTTCCTCGGTTTTCCAGTTTGGTGCCTGGTCACAAATACAACCTGAAGGGCATGGATTGTGTCCCTGAAACATGCAGCGCATATTACATTAACTAATAAGACTGTGTCATCAAGACATCACCAACATTGCCTTTCTAGTTCAGTACCCTTCTAATGCAGACAACGTGTCAGGCCTTGGCATCACAAAAATCAAATGCATACCTAAGTAATTCCTCCGGTACCAAAAGAGCGCAGATTTTGTATCTAAGAATTCCAGTGCATTCAGCATGGTCCAGTATTTCAAAATTTTGTCGAAAAATTCATGTTTGCAGTACACATAAAGTTAACTAATATAACAATATGGTGCCATTCTTCTAGTCATCAACCAATTTCCCATAGATTTTCCATTGAAATGGCATCTATAGATTTGTTAAAATATTCTCCAATGATACAATAATATATAAATCAATGATCAAAGCTATGTTAATGGGACTGTGGCCATGTCTGAAAAGGCACTCCCTTTATTAGATAAACAAGATAGTTTTACCTCCAATTCGGTAGGATTACAAAATCCCAGCGTCAGCCTTCTGAGACCAGTACACATGTTGAGGACATGGAATAAGCTGGCTCCAAAGGCATGCCCGTTAGCGACCACATCCAGGTACAGAAATGTAAGTTCAGGAAGCACTGTCATGTTTTCCATCAAGTATTGATAACTGTCTATCTCCTGTTTGTCCATAGGCAGTCATAAAAAAGAAGGATCATAAAAGAGTATATGACAGTTGGAAAGAGACAAACACATCGTTTTACGTGGTTGCCATTAGGTAAATTGTTAGCATTCAGGAAAGGTTGTTATAACTAACAAGCTCACTTTGGGTTTCTTGTTAAAAACCTGGCCACTGTGCGACACTTAAATGTGATTCTCTAGATAATACTTTGGATCTCATGTGCGACCAAGATATATGAGGGAAAAAGTGATAATGGTCCAGGGGTTGAGGAGAGAACAACAAGTGATAATTTGGTGATTATCAAATACGGTGTATCACCATTGACTAAACACATATGACAAACAATCGAATGGAAACATTAATTGATTAATTATGGCACTCACCCCAATGTTAAAGTCAAGTTATATATCCCTAACAAGATATTTTAGTATGCTGAAAGTACTTCTACGACAATCACTCAAATTTATCTTCCCCGCTAAATTGTAGGACATTGTGTGAATGTTATTTGATGTGTGATAGCCTAGTAGTATATTACCTGTCTTGCTTGGCTTATTAAATACATGCAGGATTACCATGTTTGGCATAATTCAATAATAAAAGAGGGAGGGGACTCACCTGCAGATATGCCAGCATTAGTGTAAGTCTTTCGAGGACCTTAAAGCGCTGCAAGAGCCTTAGACAAGTGCAGTTGTATGGACATCCATCATGCCCATATACAAAATATAAGAGGTTCCCTAGGAACCGAACATTTGCATATCCCCAAGATGGATGAAGCTCTGATCGTAAGAATCTCTCCAATCCAGCGACACCAGCTGAGGGGCTGAAATGTTGGCAACCGGTTGACTTGGGGAATCAACGAAGCAGCATGTAACACTTAAATTCCTGAGCGCCTGCGCTAGTATGGTGAGCTGTCGCAATCCTGCGAGTTTCTTCAGCTCAATTTCCATGAGAGACTCGGAATGTATGATGAGCTTGTCTACCCCCGGGTATTTGAGAGAGAGAGCTTCTGCAAGCACGGGCACCGTGGCGAGGAGACCATGTCCCCAAGCTCACATGGTCCAACGAACCGGACACGAGTCAGGGAGAGGGTAGTGAGCCGGGCGAATATCCCGGTGGGCTGCAAGGCGAGGCCAGAGAACCCTAGGAGGAGCCAGATCGAGGTTGCATTCTGGAAACAGGGCATCTCAAAGGCGCCTCTTTGTGCGCCAATCTCCTCTTCCTCCTTGGCGCCTCTTCTCCGATCCGCATTGAAAAGGGCAAATGAACCGGAGACGCGCCGCGCCGCCGCGGGGAACCAGACCGCCAGGGACTCGGCGGAGGCGTCCTTGTCCGTGAAGAGGAGGGAGCGGATAGGTACCTCACTGGTGGCGAGGGCGTCGCGGAAGCTGTGCGGCTCGGGGAAGAAGCGGAAGCGGAGCTCCGGGAGGAGCGCCCAGACGTGGCGCCAGCGGCGGGAGAGGACGCTGGTACGGGCGGCGGAGGGGGTCGAGAGGCGGAGGAGGATGAGTACGAGAACGTCGTCGGGGAGGGCGCTGAGCCGGTCCTCGCCGCCGGCGGCGGCGGCGGCGGAGGAGATCTTTGCTCGCTTGCTGCTCTGCTCCACCTCCATGGAAGGCGAGCGGTTTGGGACTGCGGCCCAAGAAGCATCTCTCGCCCTGAAGCGAAAGTGAGCCGCGCATGTCAGGTACTCTACATGGGCTGGGCCGCAAGTATGCGCTGATGGTTAGGGCAATCCGCTAGGAAACGAAAAGCAAGAACAATTCATGGTCCGTGTAACGAGGTTGAGAAATTCATCGCAAGACTATATAGTTTTTTTTTTCTTTTTTGCGGGTGGATATTAAGAACATTTAATTAGAGAACTGCAGATATAGCAAGTTTAGAACTGCAGTTCACCTTTTTTTTTTTTAGATTACACAGTACAACTCAGACACTCACAACGCACGCACACTCACCCCTATAAACACACGTACGCAAACCCTACCCCTATGAGTATCTTCGAAGACTGAGCCGGCAAATCCAGAGATACGAAGTCACCACTGACGCCTCGCTGTCGACGGGAGCGTCGCCTACCACTGAAAGCACAAATGCCGTTAAATCCTTGAAAATTCGCTCCCACAGGGAGACGAACCCAGGACCTGAGAGGTGTTATTCGGAAGCCTTAACCACTAGGCTAAGACCCTTTTCACACTGCAGTTCACGTGTGCTCAAAAAAAAAAAAAAGAGCTGCAGTTCACGTGCAGGATGCAACCGCTATTTTTTTTTTGACGGGTCAACAGGGGATAAGCTCCCCACCTGATTTCCATTATATTAATGGTGGCCCTAAATTGGCCCAAAATGTTTTGTACATCGCATCGAGAGAGGAAGAGCGATATATACGAAATTTACATATTTGAAGAAAACAGGCAGCACCAAGAAAACTGGCACCGGTAACTATTTTCAACCATGGCAAAAGCACATGGTTTTGCACTAACGCTTGGCTCTCGTAGTATAGCGGCAACATTTTTTTTTTTTTTTTGCGAAAAGGGGGGTCATATTAAATTAAAAGCACAGTACACCCTGACCCTTTACAGAAAAGCCTCTGAAAAGAAAGAAAATTACAACAAAGTCCTTCTCCTTCTTCCAGAGACCTCCCGAACACACCGGCGCTCACGCCGGAGAAGAACGTTCCCTCCATCGCCGGGGACTCCAGACCTTGGATTCGCCGCAAGATTCAGCGCCCGGTCCCACCAGAACGCATCTGCAAGAGCTGAAGGAGCATCGGCCGCCACCACACCGAAGGAGGGAGAGGAAAAGAAGTCCACGGTCGTCGCCGCCACCGTCGCCGACCGGGACAGCCATCGCGCGTCGCCAACATCGACGCTGACAGCCAGCTTGCCCGCAGGGAAGCACACAAATTCCCCCCTTCCGCAGAAAAGGAGGACATAAAACCTCATACCTCCAGCGACCGGCGAGACAGGGAATCCACCGAGGAGAGCTGCGGTGCTCCCACCGAAGAGCAGGCCAGCACCAACATCACATCCGTGGCATCGCTCGCCGGAGCCGGAAACGCAGAGGAAACGGAATCCATGTCGCATCGACGGCGCCATGGATAAAGCAAACCTATACTACAAGAACCTAGCCTAATAGCATAGGGAATATACACCGGACACCTCATCCGCCGGTCTGCTCTCCCTCCGGCAGCAACGAGGCCACGGAGGAGGAGAAGACCGGGCGGATTCGGCGCCGGAAGAGCCTCCGCCTCGAGTTCGCCCTGGAGATACTGTAGCAAGGGGAAAAGTCGAGAGGAGAGGACACTGCTTCCTGAGTATAGCGGCAACATGATGCTATCGTCCGGTATAGACTCAGTATGGTGGCTTTTTTTCCTCTTTGGTGTGTGTGTGTGTGTGTTTGCTACGTAGATTTAGGACCAGCTGCAGATAAACTGAAAGTTCGAACCTCAACGAATCGGAATCTGGTGTAGTTCTATGTTGCTATATTTTTAGAGGCCGGGTTATCTGCGTATCTTCTTTCTTATTTGAATACTAGCGCGTATTCTTCAGCGTGTATAATTGGGACTTCGGGGTGGAACCTATTAAAAGAGGCCTAAACCGCCACATGTAAGATACAGAACATAAAGCAATTTAAACGTTGTTCAGCTAATTTTGAAGGATCTCCTAGCATTTATATGATCCGATGTTCACAATCACTGCAGTTCATACGACGCCTTACGGTAATTCTTGTAGAAGGAAATCGTTCATGCATATGCCAATAGAGAATCTTTGGAACATCTGGAAGAACTCCTTGATCTTGCTTTCAGAGAATGGATAATTGATTTTTTTTTTGAATCCGATAATTAAATGTTACTATCACTTGCTTCAGAGCTGTTGCTCAACTGAAAAGTCGCTTCTTAAAATTAAAGTCATATTCAGATCCTCGCAATTCTCCGATCCCTATATCTTGAAGGCAATTCAACAGGAGTTCATCGGTTTTCCAATTTGGCGACTGATCACAAATACAACCTGACGAGCATGCAGTTTGTGCCTGACACTGACACAAGCAGCATAAAAACTGATTAAGGTTACTAATTTTGGTGGATAACATAAAGAGCAAGGAATCTAAAAAGTTATCCGATTCTGAGTACTTCAAGTTGTGACTCTAGCAATACGTGCCCTGTACTAGTACAAATCACAAATTAGAACAATGAAATCTTTTGCTTTTACAGTACAAAATCCTCAGGCATCATTCTGTCAATAGCTCATACTCAGAAAATTTCAGTTAACCATTACAATTATCCCCTAGCCGGCTAACTCCTAATTCTATCGAGATTCAACTTTCTTGAAACAATTCAATCAACTTGTTCTCCACTGCCATATATTTCAAAGCTCAAATTGACTAACAGTAACCCAAAATAAGGCGCATTTTTAGCCCAATTCTTAAAAGCAAAGTGTTCCCATTGGGAGATACGTACGTGTGACGTCCCGTCTCCACGAGGCCGGGCCCGCACGCCTGGCAGCTCTCTAGGATCTCAAGACTGTCCCCACAGACCAACACAAGTCTTTTCTACGCACTTTGTCCTCACTCGTGCGCACCCGGAAGAACTTCCCGGTCGGTCACCCATCCCGAAATTGCTCCGGGCCAAGCACGCTTAACCCCGGAGTTCTTTCGAGATGAGCTTCCGGAAAAGAAGTTGCAACTGTTAGTATGAGTATTCTTATCAATCCTATTAAGCCCTGGGCCAGGATGTTACAGTACGCCACATGTATTAATAAAATTAAACAATAACATTGGGATGACAAAAAAAAAGCCAAATGCATGTTTCTTTTCCATACTTGCATGGCAATCTAAGCCAATCTAAGTTCTACCTATATAATCTTTATGAAATCAGTTTCAACAACAACATAAATAACAAAGCATTTTTATCCTAAGTAAGTTAGGGTAGGCTAGAGACGAAACCTGCAGTAGTCAACAAGAGATGCAAACCAACCAAAAAAAGAAAGGACAAAACATGATAAAAAGAAAAAGAAGAGGGTGAAAAAGGTAAAAGACTAAAAGGTTAAGATAAAAAGGGGGAAATCAAGGTCCCAACACGTAGATTGCTTGCTTCCATTCTCTTCTATCTATGACTAGCTCTTCAGCAATATTTTAATCCTTCAGGTCCCTTTTCTCCGACTTTGCCCATGTCAAAGTTGGTCGACCTCTATTCGGGATGTTGTATTATCCCGCTATCCCCATTCGGTCTTCATCGCACATGTCCAAACCATCTCAAGCAATGTTGCATAATCTTTTTCTCAATTGGTGCCACCTCTAATCTATCACCTATGTCGTCATTCCAGACTCGATCCTTTCTTGTGTGGCCACATATCCATCACAACATACGCATCTCTGCTACACTTAGTTGCTGAATATGTAGTCTTTTAGTTGGTCAACATTCTGCTCCATATAGCATAGCAGGTCGGATTGTTGCCCTGTAAAATTTGTCTTTTAGCTTTTGTGGCATTTTAGTGTCGCAAAAGACACCTGAAGCTTGACGCTACTTCAACCATTTAGAACTTTAAGTCTATAGCTGACATCTCATCGATATCTTCATCCTTATGTCATCGATCCCATGTAACGAAAAATGTCTTTCATGGGTTATTTGACCATCCAGGCTGACATCTCCATATCCTCATGCCCCGTAATAATGAAATTACACACTTCATGTACTTTGTTTTAAACCGACTTAGCTAAAACCTTTTGACTTTAAAGTGTGCCTCTACAAATCCAACTTTTGAGTAACACTAGTCCTGCTCTCGTTAGCTAGCACCACATCATTTCGGAAGAGCATACACCAAGAGATATCAACTTGTATATCTCTTGTGACCTCATTCATCACCAAAGCAAAGAGACAAGGACTCAAAGTCGACCCTTGGTGTAGTCCTACGTGATTCGGAAAATCATGTGTGTACCCACCACTTTATGATCAGTTTAGTACACAAAAATGTAAATTTTGTCTAAAAAATAATTACATGAAACAACCATTCACTTGGCTTTAGTTACTTTGCTTTTTTCTAGAAATCAATTTCGGGGACTATATCCAAGCCCAGAACATTACCGTGTTTTAACTAGAGAATGACATAAAGAAAGTAAATATTTACGTCAAAATTGCTACGTAATTCCCTCTGTCCTACGCGGAGAATTTTTTTTCCTAGAAATCAATTTTGGGGACTATATCCATGCCCAGAACTTTAACTAGAGAGTGATATAAAGAAAGTAAATATTTACCTCAAAGTTGCTATGTGATTCCCTCTTTCCTACGCCAAGTGATGGTGATGGAACAAAGATGTCCAAGTGGATTTCACATTCCTATCTTTTCCTGTGACATTCCTTTGAACCAAAAAGCTTTTCAAGTCGCATTGAGAAACTTCAAATCATCTACAGAATGCTTACGCTTAAAATTTAAACCATAGAGTGGTGTAGCTTAACATTTCTCAAGGATTTGCTAGCATTTCTCTCTAGTCTCTTCATGCAATAATGTTCTTCCAAGAACAGATATAGCCAGCATATAATCACACAACTAAGCTATCAGCGCATCGAACAGATTTTATTGCCGTAAATGAGTTCTAACATACGTGGTAAAGGATTTCACCTTGAACATGTTAGTTCGAGGTAAAAACATAGGACAGTTAAAAACAAAAAAAAAAAGAAAGAAGAAGGTTATAAGCAAACTCTGCACACTGGGATACTTGAAACCATGAACAAAAAGCAATTGAAACCATACAGTGGTGCATCTTAAAAAATTTTCATACTACATCTGCTACCATTTGTTCTGTTCTCATGCACAGTTCGCAAAGACGAGGACTACAGAAAAGACTTTGCACAACTCCTTAAGCGAACCCTGATTCAGATAAAATCGGTATATCTCTGGCTGGAAAAGATCCATATCATCTAGCCATTGTTTCAGTGACTGAACAAGTGAATGTCACAGTCGGGTATTTAGCAGAGTCGCCAGGATGAATAAGCTTCGCCAAAGCATGCTCAGATCACAATGCAAAAGGACCACAGATACAGAAGTCACTGGTTTCTACTTTCAGTCTGGTGGCTGATCACAGAATCTGAAACAATAGGATGATGGATCTTAACATTTTTGAAAGATAGGCAAGCATTTTATGCTCTCAGGCACTGGAGTAGGTACCAAAATAAAACTACCAAAACTATGTCCAGAGCCTACAACTCCTCAGTCTTTGGGTGCATATGACACCTTATTGAAGTTCTGATAAATGTAAAATTTCATGCATACGCCAGGCCTAGAGAAGCTTCGGCACATCTGGAAGAACTCCTTGGCCTTGTTTTCAGTGACTGAGTGTCTGAAAGTCACTGTCATCATTTTCAGCACTGTCACCCAATTAAGTAGCCGTTTCATAAATGCAACTTCATGTTCCGATGCCCCAAACCCTTCTATTTCTAATTCTTGGAGGCAATTCAACAAGAGATCTTCTGTTTTCCAGTTTGTTGGCTGATCACAAATGCAACCTGATGAGCATACAGTTTGTTCCTGAAACAAGGAGCAAGTTAAATACAGCTGATATTATTGGACAAAATAAAAAGAAAAGAGGAAACTCAAAAATTATAAGCTTGCATGAATATTGGCATATGAAATCAACACATCTACTCCATCTATAAATCTGTTCAAAGTCTACCGATTGCAGAAATATCACTGTTCCCAGCAAAGAGGAAACATCAGATGCAAATACTACACAACTATGCTCCTTTTTGTTTTACTCCCCTGCACTCTGCAACCACACGTCACTTCGTGAAAAGATCAACTTTTTCCCACCAAAATGCCATCGCACATCTATACTGCAATTCCACGGCGGCCGCTCATTCTGTGTAAATGTAGTTTTGAAGAATATACAAAAAAAAACCTACCAGTACTGAAACAAGGCAGGAAATCCGAATTTTGTTATCAAGACAGAGTATTCCATGAAACAATTCTATCAACTTGTCATCCACAGTCATATGTTTTTAGATCCTTTATTAGCGAAAAATGGAAGCTACACATTAAAGTATTGCCCTTACGAGAAACATGAAAAGTTTGGAAAAAAAATCTTAACATGCAACCAAAGCCTAAGGCCACTGGAAGATGGCCATGGTGAGCTAAGAAATGCAAATGCATATTGCTCTCCATTGCTTCCCTGGTAATTTACTTCTTGTATAAGAAAAGGAGCTTTACCTCCAAGTCGAACTGAGAAGATAAAATCAGCGTCAGCCGTTTTATACCAGAACAGAGCCTGAGAATATGGAATGAGCAGGCCCCAATGGCGTGTCCCTTTGCCATTACAATCAGCTTCAAACATGTAACGTCAGGGAGCATAGTCATGTCTTCCATCAAGTAGTGCAAGTTATCTATCTCCTGTGCATCCATAGTACGTCACAAAAAAAAAGGATTATATACAACAGGTGGAAAGCAGACAGAAAACATTTAACCTTTTAAGCTGGCCAACGCTGCTAGCATGCAGGAAATGATTGTTGTAAGAAAACAGCCTTAAAAGAGTTGCATTGCTAATTATTTCTAAACTACTCAGGACCTCATGTCTCAAAGAATTTTAAAAAAGAGTGAATATTGAGTGTGCTCAGCAATTTTGCAGGGACTTAAGCAAAGAAAATGAAATGAATTTTCCTTTTTTGTTCCCGGAAGGAATTCAATATGCCTAATGTGCTATAACGGTTGAGACTCCATTTCAAACCATACTTAGATGAATAGTGGTACCCAATTGTCAAATATGTTGCATCAAAGTAAAACATGCACAGACTGAATCTTGAAACAAGAGTTAAAGTGAACTCACTGTCAGATAGCCCAATGAGAGAATAAGATACTCGATGGCCTTAAACCGCTGCAGGAGCATTAGACAATCATGATTGGGAATTCCGTGTTGTCCATACACAAAAAAGAATGTGCCCAGCTTCTGAAGATGTTCCATGCTGCCAAGATGGACGGAGCTTGGATCAAATGCATCAGCCCACTTGAGAAACTTCAGCTGAGGAGCCGAGATGTTGACAACCGGCTGATTCTGGTCAATAATAAAGCACTGCGCCAAAGCAAAATCTTCGAGCGCTGGCGCAACAACAGTGACCTGCTGCACGCCACGGAGATCCCTAAGCTCTAGGAGCTGGAGAGACTCAGAATCAATTGTGATACTATCCAGCCCCTTGGTGCTGCGGATGGCGAGCTTCTGCAGGCACGGGCACCGTAGCGAAGATACAGCGTCCTCAAGCTGTCCCGGGCTGTGGAACATGACATCGCTCAGGTCGAGATCGGTGAGACGGGCGAACACGCCTGCTGGCGGCATGGCGAGGCAGAGAAACCCTAGGTCGAGGTAGATCGAGGTGGCCTTCTCGAAGCAGGGTAGCTCAAAGGTGCCTCTTTGAGAGTCCTCATCCTCATCATCGCCAGTGGGTATGCCGGTAACCAGGTTGGAAAAACCAGCTCACCTGAGACCCGGCATACGGCAGCGGAAAGGCATGCCGACAGGGATTTAGGGGAGGCATCCAGGAAGCAGACGCGGAGTAAGCGCAGAGGAACGACACTGGCGGAGAGGAACTCCCGGAGAAGCCGGGGATCCCGGACGATGCCGAATCGGAGCTCCGGGAGGAGGGTCCAGATGCGGCGCCAGCGGCGGGAGAGGACGCTGGTCCGAGCGGCGTCCTCGATGCAGAGGCGGAGCAGGATGAGGATGAGGACGTCGTCGGGGAGCGCGCTCAGGCGGTCCTCGCCGCCGGCGCCGTCGGCGACCTTCGCGCGCTTGAGGCCACCGCTGCCGCCGCCGCTCTGCTCCATGGACATTGGATTGGAGTGGGGGGAGTGGGCCAGTGGGGGAGGATTTCGTCACTCTCTCACTCACTACTAGACTACTCGAAGCGCGAGCAAAGCATCATCAGCCGTTGGATACAGCTTCGAGGGCCACGATGAGTGATAGCTGCCCCCACACGTGGCTAAAAGGCAAAGCTCTGAATCCTGAACACTTTTTCCGAAAAAAAAAAAAAAACTTCGACCACTAGTGAACCTCAACTTAAACCAGATCTGATCTTTGAAGATGTACTCTGACGAACGCCATACTCCATTGAAGAACCGTTTAACTTGGCACCAACGATTGAACAAAAAATTAAGCCATTATTTTTAGTACGTTCACAGATTTCACCCTAAACTAAGCGAAAGTACAGTGACTGTTGTTCGATGCTTCCATTTGTGCAAAAGCAAACACATTCAAGCAATATATTCTACTCTCTAAAATATAACGCACTCTGGGTTCACCAAGTTTTCTCAAAATATAAGACGTTCTTGGTTATTTCACCCACCCGCAGTCCTGGTGTCTTCCACCTGCTCCCCTTTATTTGCCCCAGGAAGGTTATATTTTCAGTCTAAAATCTTTGTTTTATGCCTACGAAGCCTATATTATCTACCCAAATTTGTTTTATATGGCCTAACTACTGTGTATAAGTTTGATGTGATAATAACAATATGTGGAATATTGGAGTGCACAAGAACAATTCGTGGTCCATGTAACAAGGTTGAGAAATTCATCGCAAGACTATATAGTTAAGATCATTTAATCAGATAGCTGCAGATTTAGCAAGGAAATTATCACAATATACTCTTTTAATGGGTGGGAGCTCCCTACTGCAAGTGGAGCCAAAGATCCACCAGTGTATGTTTTTTTCCAATAAATTGTTACAGAATTTGACTTAAAAAGTTTTCTCACGAGATCAATTTTAAAACAGGAGGATGTAGTTATATGATAGAGCCGTTAACACGGGAGATTTCGTGCCTTCATTGATCTCAAGCAGCAAGGAGTACTGCAAACCCAGCTAGACAGATAGATTGGGCTGGCAGAAATGCGATATAACAAATCAAAGTTTCTAACTGCAGTTCACGTGAACCTCTAACCATTTTGAACCAGAACTCTCTCGTCCCTGACCTTTCCCCTTGCTACAGTACTCCAAGGGCGAAACAGAGGCGATTCACCGATCCGACGCCGAATTCGTCGGTTCTTCTCCTTCTTCGGTGTCCTCGCTGGCGCCGGAGGATGAGGGAACGGGCGAATTCGACGTCCGGTGTATATGCTCTACTCTATTAGGTTAGTTCTACATAGATTAGGGTTAGGTTTTCCGGGATCTCCTCCTCCAGTTCCTTTGGCGGCGGCGATTCGTATGTGAGTCGCCGGCGTCAGTCTTTGACGGCGGTGGTGGAGATGATGGGGATGGCCGGCGTCAATGCTGAGGTGGTGGTGCGGTGGTGGGTGGAAGCTGAAGGAGGGCGGCTTTTGCTGGACGACGAGCTAGTCTCGGTGGTGGGCGACGTCGCCAACTGCTGGACGGCGAGTTGGCCATGGAGCTGGTGTCCAACGGCGTCGTCATTGTTGAACCATAAGTGAATTGCCCACCTCTTCCCATCAGCTTAGGCTTTTAGGTGAGTTGGTTGGTGCATGCAACTCAACATGGTATCAGAGCCAGAGGTCTTGAGTTCAAGTCCTGGTGACCGCATATTCCGCTGCGCCGCTCCTATTTCCACGTTTGCGCTCACGAGAGCTGCACGTGAGGAGAGTGTTGAACCATAAGTGAATTGCCCACCTCTTCCCATCAGCTTAGGCTTTTAGGTGAGTTGGTTGGTGCATGCAACTCAACAGTCATCACCCTTCTGGAGTGCCATGTGCATCCTTGTCTCCCCATCTGCAGGTCTTTGATGGCTTCAATTACCTCTCAGACCAGGTTGATGTGAGGCAATTTTGTCTTCCTTTATCTTGAATCCGGAGGTTGGATGGAGTTCTTCGTGCTTCTCCCATCTCTGGTGTCTGAGGTAAAGGCTTGTTATTTTCTTCTCTTTTGTGAAAGGGAGGAAATCTTGGTTTCTGGGTGGCGGCTTCGAGGCGGTGGCGATGTCGTCTCCAAGGGAATAATGTCTTCCGAGCTCTACTCCGTCTTGATGACGTCTTCGCCTCCGACGTCGTCGACGAGCTCGTGGAGTCGGTGCCCGATGTATGGGCTCCTGTTTTGGAGGTTGGGGCAGTCCAGCTGCTGTTGATGGGTTGCAGTTCTCTGGTGCCTCTCACGAGTGGAGACACAAAGGGAGTGCGACGTCCCTCGTCGCGCATTGGATCTTAAGGATCCTGATGATCTCTTGATGGACGCGTTTTCTATTGGCCGTGTATTGATGTAGGTTTGGTCATATGCGTAGTGTGAGTTTTCAGAGATCTTGTATGTGCACGAACAGTACTACATTTATACTTAAGGTTTGAGAGGTTCAAAAAAAAAACCATTTTGAACTGTAGCAAAACCACATGGGTTTGCACTAATTATGTGCTATTGTAAATATAGCGGCAACAAGAAGGCTATCATTCTATCAAGACTCACAGTACGGTGGTAAATTGAATTCTGCTGAATTCAGGTAGATCCAAGAAAATTTTGTGTGCGCGTGTATCACCTTCCTTCTTGTTGGGGTGGATTTTATTCGAGTCCTAGTGCATATTCTTCAAGATGTCAACATTTGGGATTCGGGATCGAGCCTGTTAAAAGAAGGCCTAAACCACCACACCACATGTAGAAACAAAACATAAAGCAACTTAAAACATACAGTGGTGTCGCTCAGCTAATTTTGAAGGATCTGCTACAATTTATATGATCTGATGTTCACAAGCACTGCAGTTCATACCAGCAACCAGAAAACATAAACTACGAACAGTTCTTAAAGAAATATTCTGGTGTCTTGGGGATCATACTGACACCTTACGAAAATTCTTAAATTTCATGCATATGCCTGGCCTAGAGAAGCTTTGGAACATCTGGATCGACTCCTTGACCTTGCTTTCAGTGACCATGGAACTGAAAGTTACTGTCACCTGTTTCGGAGCTGTTGCCCAACTGAAAAGTCGCTTCACAAAAGCAAACTCATGTTCAGATCCTTGCAACTCTTGCATCTCTATTTCTTGAAGGCGATTCAACAGGAGTTCCTCGGTTTTCCAATTTGGTGACTGATCACAAATACAACCTGACGAGCATGCAGTTGGTGCCTGACACAAGCAGCATATAAACTGGATAAGATAACTTATATTATTGAATAACGTAAAGAGTGAGGAATCTAAAAAATTATCCTGAATACTTCAACTTGTGACTCTAGCAATATGATGCCCTATACTAATACAAATCACAAATTGGAAAAATGTAATCTTTTGCTTTTAGAACATTGTACAAAATCATTCTGTCAATAGCTCATATTCTGAAATTTTCAGTTAACCAAAGTCTTACAATTATCCTCTAGCTGGCTAACTCCTGATGTGCTATCAAGATTTAGCTGTCCTGAAGCAATTCAATCAACTTGTTCACTGCCATATATTTTAAAGGTCAAATTGACTGACCCGAAAATAGGGAAATTTTAACCCAAGTATTAGAATCGAAGTGTTCTTATAAGGAGATACAGATGCCACATGTATTTACCAAAATTAAACAATAACATTGGGATGACAGGAAAAAGGAAAGACGAATGCATATTTCTTTCCATACTCCCAGGACAAGTTTATGTACTACCTCCAGTACCAATGAATGATATTTGGGAGAGTATGCAGTAAGCCAATATAAGTTCTACCTATAGGATCTTCATGAAATCAGATTGTCACACAAAAATGTAACTTTAGTATCAAAAAATTACTACATAAAACAAACAATTCACCAAGCTTTAGAAATTTATTGTTTTGCTAGAAATCAATGGTTCGGGACTCTATCCATGGCCAGAACATTACTTTGTTTCAATTAGAGATGGTATAAACAAAATAAATATTTACCTCGAAGTTGCTATGAGCGGAAAATTTTAGGACCAGCCTTCTAATACTAGTACACATCCTGAGAACATGGAATGAGCTGGCTCCAAAGGCATGTCCATTTGCAGTCACGACCAGGTACAAAAATGTAAAGTTAGGTAACACTGTCATGTCATCCATCAAGTATTGACAGTCGTCTATCTCCTGCATGTAAGAATTACAAAAGGAGGATCAAATGACAATTTGAAAGAAAAATAAAACAAAGTTTATTTTGTTAGAGGTTGCCATAAAGAGGGTGTTGATGTTTGCACACAGGACTGGTTATAAGATAACAAGTTCAGTTCGATTACAACATTGAGCCGTTGAGAGAAGATTAGCAACCTGAACTGTCATTCCCTAGAAAATACATTGGATCTCATGAGTGTATCATAAAAGAGTGGTATATCAAATGCACTGAGCCGCGCAGGCAATATTGCAGCAGCCGCCTGGGCAATTTGAAACAGGAGACGGATTTTCATGGAGACTCAATCATCTAGACAATTAAGATACCCTACATGCCATTTTCGATAAACAATCAAAATGAAACATACCAACCTGCTTTGGGCACTTACTTCAACATGTAGTGAAAAATATTTTCCTACCAAATATGGATCCGTTGTAGTGGTTGACAATGGTTAGTTTTATCCACCAGGCAACTTTTTGGATATCACAGTCATGTTTACTGAATGGTAGCTCAGGAATGTTTGTGCTTGGAGTACAACATTTGGATTGGTGGGCCTGAATAACATACGCGCGCACACTAGCTGACTAGCGTGTTATTGGCATAATTTCAAATAACAGAGAGGAAGTGAACTCACCTGCAGATAGAGTAGTGTGATCATAAGACATTCAACGACCTTGAACCGCTGCAAGAGCCTTAGAGAAGCTTGATTGCACACAAAGTCATGACCATATACCAGAAACATCAAGTTTCCCAGGCGTCGAAGACGTGAGATGTTGCCGAACTGGACAAAGCTCTGATGATACGCATCAGTCCACTCGAGAAATCGCAGCCGAGGAGCCGTAATGTTGGCAACTGGTGGCTCACTTGAAGAGGCGTGCACGAAGCAGTACGCCACAGTTAACCCCATGAGAGCCGGCGCCACAACGACGAGCTGCCGCAATCCAACAACTGTGCTCAGCTTCATTCGCGCGAGAGACTTGGAATCGACGGTGAGGCTGTCCAGCCCCCGGGAGTCCCTAATGGTGAGAATTTTCAAGCACGGGCACTGCAGCGAGGAGACGGCGTCACCCAGCTCGCACGGGCCGTCGAACCGGACGCCAACGAGGGAGAGGCTGATGAGGCCAGCGAACACGCCGGCGGGCGGCACGGCGAGGCCGAGAAGCCCCAACCGAAGCGAGATGAAAGTGGCCTTCTCGAAGCAGGGGAGCTCGACGGTGCCTTCCGGCGCGGCCACCTTCTCGCCATTGGCATTCATAGCAAAGTTGACAAGGTCTAGGTCACCGGAGACGCGCCGCGCCGCGGCGGGGAGCCACACCGAGAGGGATTCGGGGTCGGCGTCGTCGTACTCGACGGAGAGGTCGCTGAGAGGCACCTCGCCGGCGGCAAGGAAGTCGCGGAAGCGGTAAGGCTCGGGGGCGAAGCGGAACCAGAGCGCCGGCAAGAGGGCCCAGACGCGGCGCCAGCGGCGGGAGAGGACGCTGGTCTGGGCGGCTTCGGGGGTGCAGAGGTGGCGAGGATGAGGACGAGGACGTCGTCGGGGAGCGCGCTGAGGCGGTCCTCGCCGGCAACGTCGTCGTCGTCGCCGGAGGGGAGATTTGAGCGCCTGGCGGCGCCGCCGCTGCCGTTCTGTTCCATGGAAATGGAGGGACGGATGTGGCGAGATTCCTCTTTCCGCCCGGGCAAAATATATTATCCTCCGCCCACCCCTCCGCGGAGGCTTTATTTCTGATGCTGACCGCCAAGCTCCTCAGCACGCCGCGCCGTCGGCCAGTTAGGAGATTTGGTTTCTAGTTTGCTCTATGTCCGGTCGGACATAGAACTTAAGAGGAAGGGAGGCCGGGTGGTGGGCGACATTTTGCTCGATAGCAACAAAGCGGCGCAGCGCAAGAAGGATGTCGACAATTAGCGAAGAAGACTAGGGTCAAGTTTTGCGACGGGTAGGAGGTGGGTGGTGTGTCGAGGCAGGGTGGGTGGTGTGTCGAGGCGACCCCTGGGAGGGGGAAGGAGAACGAAATTCCCGAATGCCTATGCGACCGAAGGGCTTATCAGACGGCTGGTCTTGGCCGTGTTTCCTCGCGATCTGGGAAAAAGTAGCCACATCCACGTGAAAAGTTCCAGCGTGGACACTCCATTCCGAGGCCGGTCAAAGGATTACCGCGAATGATTAGGTACTAGGATGTTTGGTTATGTCCTAAATTTTCGTGATGGGACCGGTTACTGTCGGGGGGAGCGGATAAAGTCCGAGTCTCCTTCTCCCCCTCCCCGGCCCACCGCTTTCACTCCAAATCTCGCATCCCCTGTTCCCTCCCATCTCCGGCGCCGGCGCTGTCGACGCCGCAGACGGTGGTCGCCCGTTTGAAACCTTTTCGCGACCCATGGCGAGCCCAGCTCCTACGTCGACTCCGTCGCCGGTTCGTGCATCGACTCCGTCCCCTGTTCGTGCGTCGACTCCGTCGGTGCTTGGCGTCTGCAAGCAAGAGCCAAGTTCGCCGGCGCGCCCACTGAAACCAGCGGAAGCAATGGATCTGATCCGCGAGGTACTTTCTGCAAACTCAACTGGTCTGGATCTAACTAGGTTGGACACTGTAGCTGCTAGGATCTGTTTTCGGGCTTCAATCTTAGCATGGCTGGTTATGTTAACCGAAAAAAATAAAAAAGTTTGTATTGTAGCTTTAGAGGTTCTAGATTTAGGGGGGTCCTTTTTTTTTGGCTGCAGGTTCATATTTGATACTGTTTTTTTTTTTTTGCTCCAGAGGTATTTCAGATCTTGTTCCAGACTCTTTTTGATGCAACTATGATATTGGTCAAGCAGTTGTGAATTCTTTTTGATGCAACTATGATATTGGTCAAGCAGTTATGTACTTTTCTAGTCTGCTAGGAGCAGTTATGCATTTTTCAAAATGCTCCTCAGCTTGATCTAGTTTGTTCTCCGGAGTCAACTTGTGAAAAAGCATCATTGAAATGAGTGATAGTAACCTTACCATAGCTTCACAAGGGTTTCAGATCGATAAGTTTCATTAAGGTTAGATTGTTTCAGATCGATAAGTTTCAGTTCAATTTTGTATTTTGATCGACAAGATACTTCGAGATCTAAAGAGTACTACATGTAATTTTAATTGTGATTCATGCTTATTTCCGGGAAAGAAAAGTTAAGCGAAAGTAAACTAAATGGTGCCTAGGTCTGTTGTGTATACAGACTAATGTTACATTCAGTAGATCCACAAGGTTTTGAAAAGTGCTTAGGATATTTTTGGTTTGTTTAACCATGTGGGCATCATTAAATTGTGGCTTCTACATTCTGTTCCTGTGTTAGTAAACATTTTTGCGAATTTTATGTGGCTTGTACGTTTTGTTCCTTGGTGTTAAAAAACATACTTGTGATATATTTATGGCCTGTACATCCTTCTAATTAAGTAATCACAGTGTTAAAAATTATGCTGCTTTACTATACTGCAATACTATTTGTTTGTGTGATTTTTGAAGGAATACTAATTGTTAGTACTGTACATATTAAGATAAGACAATGTCTGCTTTGCAAATTGTGAGACTTAACGAACATCTTAAATTGCATTTTGTGCTGTACTGGTTTCTATACAACAACTGAAAGAACAAAATTTTTATATGAATTGTGTAGGGTGTTTCTCAGGAGGTTCCTATCCCAGTAAGGTGCATGTTAGTGTCAGTCATGCAGTCTCTCAAGTCTCCAGATGCACCTGTGTTTGAATGCACAGAGAGTGCAGATGGCAGTGGTTTCAAAGCCACTGTCAAGATTGATGTCTCGACCACTCGGGCTTCAAGTGACCAAGGTGTTAAGCTGAAGGAGCTTGAGGGTGCAGTCTGTGACACCCCCGAGCTAGCAATCACTAGTACTGTGAATGAAGCACTGGTTTACCTTGCTTCCAAGTGTTTTGTTCGCATCAGGGATCACAGTACGAAAGTAGCTGAAGACTTCCCTGACCACCGGAACTGGTTGAGTGTGATTTCAGTATCTGATGAGCTTCAGGAAGCATTCCAGAGTTACCATGCAGCACTGAAACGTTTTGATAATGTACGCATGGACTTTGATGTAAATGAGAAAGCAGAAACACAGAATGGAATTGCAACTGCAGCTGCAGTTATGTATGCAGAGCTAGCCAAGGGTCTGGGATCTCACATGGAAACTCACATGGCACTATACAAGCAGTTGAAGCTGGAGTTTGATGATGAAATGGAGTTTCGTGCAAAGTATGATGAAGAAACCAACAATAGGGCAAGGCAGTGGAGGCTAAAGGTATTATATTGTAAACATAGCAAGATATACGCCCAATATACTTTGTGAACAAATCTATATTTTCCCTTTATAAACTGTTCCAATTCTTTTTGCAGGGTCACCATCAGGTTGGAAAGGTGTCTGAGAAGTGTATCCTGGGATATCTGCTTAGTTATTTTGGTATGCCTGCACCTCTTTATGGAACTCACTATACAGTGGACAGCGGCTACAAGGGTTCAGTCGTTGTGGATATTCCAGATATACATTATGCTCATGCTGGTGGCAGCATAACTGTCACTGGTACTCCGTCATATGATGCACGTGTTGCTGAAGATGAAGCTGCTTACAATGCTCTGAAGTTCTTTGAAGATAACCTCAAGGTGGTGCCTATTGATCTGAACTACTCTGCTCGTGTTGATGCAAAGAAAACCTATGCTTCATTGGTGAATCTTTTGGAGTGCTTCCACCTTACAGTTGACCACGTGCGTAAGGCATGGAAGCAGCTGATCGATTGTATGGATGTTACAAGCAAGTACTACAACACTGATTACAAGTACCAGATGAGGACTGATGGCAAGATGCCAGAGTACCAGACGAACAAGCTTGAAGATTGCATCAAGTCACTCCAGGATGTTTACACTGAATCCCTGAAGGAGTACGAGGTTGGTGCTACAAAGCTCAAGGAGCTTAAGAAGTACTGCCCAAGGAGGATCAATGATAGTTACTAACTATTAGATGTGAAGCTGGGTTGTTTATTTTGTTGCTTTGCTGGGTGCAATCCAGTTACTAATCAATTCGCTATGGACCTGTTTGATTATTGCGTATGTTATGCACTGGAACTTTAGCTATCTAAGAGGGCTGCTGTTTTGGCAACCGTATGTTGTTGAATCCTGTTGGCTTTTTCTGTGATCATTTTGAAACCACCAAGCAGCTGTTTGATCATTTTGTCAGGTCATGTTGCAAAGGCACAACCTGCTAGAACACTAATCAATGTATTATGTGGTTGCAAGTTCTTCTACATTTATATAAAACTTGTTGTGTCAAATAGATTATGGTTTATGACATTAGGAACAAACATTTGGTTAAAACTAAAATATACTAGGTTGCACGATCAACTGAATAAATACTAAAATAGTAGCACCAGGTAGTGGCACAACTTCCAAAGTAGTATCTTTGTATTAGGCCCCTTTAATCAAAGTAGTATCTTTGTATTAGGTCCCTTGAATCTGAACAAGTAAGAAGTGTTCTACAATCTAATTAGCACTGATTTGGCAATCAGAGTGCTCCATGCTATAAGTTAAAAAGACTATTTTGAACATGTAATCGTTAAAAAGAGCTAAGAATCATATTATATATTATTTTACGTCTACAATAGTGGAAATTGAATTATGGAAATGCTTATAAGAATAGTACAATTCATTTATGAAGTTGTTGAAAAAATGGTTGTTAATTCCTTGTCTGTTAAAAAAATTGCAGGAAATAGAAGAAGATGGAGACGTGCTGTTCTGTGCAAGTGGACCCCACATGATTTTACAGGCCATGCCTATTTCACTGCCGCTAGCTGTTCGGTGGAAAAGATGATGTTGTTACCTGCTGCCGAAAGGTACCTACTCCATTTACTTCGTCATCCATCCCTTCACTCCACAAGCTCACAACATTGCATCAACTTTTCCCCAAACTTTTCCGTCTAGCTTCGAGCAAAGAAGCAAGTTGGGTGGGACATGGACTCGGAGGACTCTGCAGGATTTCGCAGGTTTGTTTTATCTCAGTTGCTACTGCAGTTCTTGGTGTTTTAATAAATGTTATGCTGTACAGAGTGCTCTACATAATGCAGTTTAATCGAGACGGAGCACATTGATGTGTTTCATGTGCTCTAGGACATGCAATCTCATTGATTCTTGCTTTGCTTTTAAACTTCTTTGATTCTTGGTAGTAATACTGTTGTAGAATATTTCTTCAGTTACAAATATATCTGTCTTTTACACTTTAAATCTTTCCATGACAATTTATAACTATGTTTTTTAAGAAAAAGGATGATGCCAAATCAAATTTAATGGAGACTAAGATTTTCTTACCGTATGAAACAATGTAGTACAGGAATTCTCACTGTATGAACATTTGGTTTTGGGTGTAGGAATGATTTCTCTGGGAAAGTTGAAGAGAGGAGCAGAGACAAGATGGTGATTGATGACGCTGAAGAGTATTCCGAGTACTCAACCGGTGAAGAAGAAGAAGATGATGAGGAGGAAGAACTGGATCCGGATGATGTGATGCCACCAGGATCTTTTCAAAGCATTGGGACAGAGAGGTTGGAGGGGATGATGGAGAGCTCCTGTGCATCAACGAGAAGTTCTGTTAAATATGTCCTTGGAGCTATATCAAAGTTTGATGATAGGAAAAAGAAGCTCATAAAAGATATTGGATTTGATGGAATTTTAGAGATTCCACAGATCAACAAAGTAAGCCGTGCATTCACAGTATGGTTGCTCAGCAATCTTGATTCTGGTTCAAGGACAATTGTCGTTGATGGTGAGCCGGTAGTTGATATGGTTGATATGGATGTTAAGCGTATTCTTGGGATTCCTTGTGGTAGTAGGCCGGTTACTGGACTTCCAGTAGATGATCAGAGGAGTAGACGAAAGTTTATGGATGAAGTACTAGGTGCTGCTCCACATGAAAAGAACAGTTTGGTTGCAGCTGGTAGGATAATAAAGAAGACATATGAAAATGGAATGACAAAGTCAGACTGTGACCACTTCAAGGCAGCGTTTGTGGTTTTTGTAGTTGGTCACCTTTTGGCACCTACAACAAAGAACAATGTTGGTAATTGCAGTTTCTGGGGTGCCTTGCAAAACCCAGATGATATTGACAAGTATAATTGGGGGGAGTATGTTATAGAAAACCTGGTTGATTCTGCAAGGAAGGTACAAACTGACTTGAAGACCAAGCAAAAGGTGTCAAATATAACTGGATGCTCAATATTCCTTCAGGTAGTAATAGTACTATGAACACTGTGAATTGTTGCTTTGATATTTTAATGTTGCTATCTTTCTTGCACATTACTGCTTTTATATCTGACTAATTGTTATTTGTTTTGTGTAACAGGTGCTGTACCTTGACTCTATTAGAGTTCAAGGTATTGATAGATCAAAGCATCTTTCTCCAAGGATCAAGGCTTACACACAGGATTTGTTGCGCAAGATGATAGAAGCTGACCAGGCAAACTCAAGTGGAAGTTCCAACAGGAAAACATGGGGAACTAACTTGGTGAGCATATAGCATGTGCTTCATATTAGTTATTGTAAATTATAAGTTACAAAGCTTCAAAACGTTTATGACTGATAAACAAATATTCAATGATTGTAGAAGAGGAGCACAATAGTTCACAGCACCCCAAATGCAGCTGTGGATATGGATATGGGGACTGTGCAGACGATGTCGTCTTTCAACTTCGAGATAGCAAAGTACATCAAGGAGAACTTTGATGGGCCGGTACGTAAATATTGCTGGCACAGCTGGAAGCTATGTGAAAATGTAAATAGTGGTCTTTAACTAATATATATGAAAATGTAACTATGCTTTATACTGCAGATAAATGAGACACAGCTGGAAGCTATAAAGGTATATGGTACAAGGTGCACAACACACTTTGAAACCTTGAAAGCAAGTATAATGAAGGAAAACCTTGTGCTTCTAGAATTCCTGTTATCATCAACGCAGAATGCAAATGCAAATAGAGCAAGGTCAAATGTAACTTCAGTTGAGGTACCTCCCAGAGTTGGAAGCAAGAGAT
The DNA here is from genome assembly GCA_012490785.1 of Eragrostis nindensis. Lineage (NCBI taxonomy): Eukaryota > Viridiplantae > Streptophyta > Magnoliopsida > Poales > Poaceae > Eragrostis > Eragrostis nindensis. The sequence goes on along the minus strand of JAAXCT010003169.1, from coordinate 12,954 downwards.
CCAATGATCGGATTCAAAGATCATCAAGCCGTGGATACAACTCGGCAGATGAAGGTACGATAATTACTACCACACTGTTAGTCGATGACTGGTTCCTATAATTAACACTGAAAGTAATACAAAACACTGAGAATGTTTGAATATATCCAGGTTATGTTCTGAGAAGGAAAAGTAGAGCTGTAATGGCAAGAAGAAACTATAACACCACAAAAACTTATACAACACCTGAAACAATTCTTTCCGGTGGTTACTTTGATGGTGAGCAACAAGGAATCCAAGCTAGTAGATTTGCTGCTAGTGAAACAACGAATGGTCCTAGTTCTGGGAACAGTTCGAAGCCTACAGTTGATAAAGCTAAGAGCACCATAGCAGGAGAAGGTAATTGAGATACAATATTAAGTTGTTTAAATTGGCAATTGCAATAGAGATGCATTTAAATTGTTCAAAATTGAGCTTACTCCTTCTACTTTGGCAGGTGGAATTGATGCACCAACATTTGACCTGTTGATAGATGAGCCGGAACCAGCTTTAGGAACTAATGAGGCTGTGAAAAGAGGCAACTTGTCGGTGCTACATCAATCTCAAGGTGACAGAGCTGAACCAGCTGTCAGTTGCAGGACAACTGAAGGACAGATTACAGAGGCAGTAGAGCACCAGTTATTCGGCACACCAATAAGTGCAAAACGAAGCAATCCACAATACAAATGGTCGACACCGGACAATCGTCTGGGAAGTTCGACTGTTTCTCCTAGTTCTATGAGTAAAATATTTGCTGGCTGTGAGATAATGGGTAGGGTTTTGTTAACAGAAGAAGAGGTCAATTTAAACCTGAAACCTTATGATGAAGATGTCACAGAGTCACCAGTTACAAAACATGAAGTTGGTGAGTACAAGCTACCAAGGACACCTTGGTTCTATGGGTTAAAGCATTCAATGTGTTCAACAGAGAAGGCAAAAATTATAAGTGACAATCTAGCCAAATGTACAAAAGTTGATCTAGAAAGGTAATGCAAATTTTTGCCATCCTGCAATTTTTTTGGTAAACATTGTGATTTCTAATCCTGATATTTGACATTAACTTTTGCTTATAATGTTTTGCAGGACTTGGATAGCTCACAGAGCTCCAAGATATCTTGAAGTTAGTGGCCAAGACCTTGCAAATACCTTTTCAGGAAAGGAACCAATGAGTTATGAAATGTTTGACCTAGGGTTGCGTCGTTTGGTGCAACTGGAGGATGAGATGTACAATGGATACAATGACAAGCGTTGGCGTCATATACTCGAGTCGGACTTCTCGGTAAATACTATGTTCAATAATTCAGAATAAATATTACATTGATATATGTGGTATAAAATTGACTTGAAATATTTTAACAGGTACTGTCTCAAGCTAATGAAAACCCTTGTGGGATGAAGTCAATAAGAGATCAGTTCTTTGGAACTGATATAAAGTACTCGATTGCTCATTGCCGGATGGTATGCAATTCAAATCCGTACCACATTTCATGATTTACCATTTTTAGTGGATTGATAAGTTGTAAAATGATATGAAATTGCAGTTTGTGGTACCTGTACAAGTACTTAAGGACTGGTGTTGTTATTTCTGGGATTTCAAGAAGAAGTCAATTCATGTGCTAGACCCTTTCTACAAGCTGGAAGAATCTGAATTCTTTGCCAAGAAGCACCAGGGTATTGTAGAGAAGGTAGGACAAGATATTGCAAAATGCATAGACTTGTTCTTTGACAAGTGGGAAGTAGAGTGGGAGAAATGGCATACGGAGTATGTGATGCCTCCGGTTAACGACATAGCATGGTAAAATCTGTAGAAAATTTGTATGTTTGTCTAAAATGTCAAATATTAAACACTACTAATCTGTTGCGATTTGGCACAGCAATGATAGTGGTTTTGCAACACTGCTTTCAATCAAGGAGTTCGATGGAGAGGCATTCCGTAACTTCAATAAGGTAGCACTGCAGTATCTTCTAATACAGAGATTGTGCTTAAATCTTATCTGAGTTGACTTCTTTGTTTTCGCAGGAATCTTATGAAGGCTTCAAGATGATTTGGCTGGCTGAGCTACTTGGCATGAAAGGCAACCAGGTTAAGAAGGTACCAATCAAGGTTGATGTCGACAAGGAAGCATCGAATGTGGTTTATGATCTGGACTAGGAAATTAGTATTGTAATGGAAATGTAATATGTAGTAGTATGTCGACAGGCAATTGACGTGTTGCTGACAGGCAATTGCTTGCTTAGAACTTTATTATGTGTCAAGTTTGTACTAGCTGTTGCTATGTGTTTTGTACTAGCTGCTATGTGTGGCCTCGTGACCATGGATTTGTTGTTGAACTAAGACCTTGCTAGATTGTATGTGAATTTCTAAAACTTAACTACGTGTCACCTTGAGAGGTACCATTAATATTTTGTGGACTGAGACTGTGAGTGTTGATCATTCGGTACCTGCACTGTGGTTACTTTTCAAGTAATTATTACCACAGTTGAGATGCATATAGGAGCTTGAAATGTGGTGTGGGCTGCAAGAAGTAACTGCACCCTTTGCTCTCCAGTAGTAGATACTACATACCCTGTAGTCCCCTGTAACAGGTAATGGCAGTGAGCTGGACTGCCATGTTTTACGGGATTTCAAATGTTTGAATCGATGTCTTTGGAGGGAAAGTAGATACACGGTTATACTGGTTGTCTATATATAGTGCTGTTTTGGGCAGCAGAGACAGCCACAAAATAGATCTGAAACAAAGTAAAGGGCAGAGATGAGCGACGTTGGTTCAGCTGAGTCATGTGTGTCTTTCGATCTCGGGCTGCTTTTTGCTACTGAAGTAGTGAGTGATGCATTCACCTTTCGTGCTGCAATGAGTTTCTAAACTGCTAATATCTCTTGTCCCTGTCGCAGGTCCCTGAATCGCAGGATGGATATGAAGCTGACGACGAGTGGAGTGTTGCAGTATCTGTACCAGGAGAGGAAGATGAGGTTACCAGTGCTTACAGGCCGTATCAGGTTTCATACATCTATATGCCAAAATCCTTTCTGCATGTGTTCGGTTGACAATACCGTTTGCACTTCTGATAACTTTTCTTTGCTGCAGGAGGAGCAGGTTGACGAGTCAGAGGAAGTAGTTGGTGTTGATGTAGTCCAGCACCAGGAAGCTGTGGAGGATGCTGTGCACGAAGCAGTGCAGGACCAGGAAGAGGAAGCAGCATTTGCAGCAGTTGATGGTGAAAGCCCATACAATGGTGGTCCAGCACAGGAACCAAGGAACCTGAAGCGCAGGCGTCTGTTCGTGGAGGATGAAGAAGAACGGGTTGCTCGTTTTGGTGAAAATGAGTAGTACCTGATGTCGAGATTTAGGTTGCTAATGCTAGAAATATTTTGGTCAGATCAACCCACTGACCGAAACTAGCCACTAGCTATGTATCAGTTAAATTAGATTGTCCCTTGCTGGATTTAAATTTGGTAAAATGTAGTATTCTGTAACCTAATCTTAGGCTACAAGATTATGCAGTGTGGATCTGTACTGTCCTTTGCTCTATGTCGATGGAAGCAATGGGAATCCTAATTTCATTTCGCTATTATGTGATGCATTCATACAAACATAAAAGGATGATAATTACATTTCGCTCTCCTTCCTCAAACTAAACTGTCCTACCAGATATCACACTTTCGTGAGTCAAATTGATGGTCAGTGATCATTCACATAGTGGTTGTACGTGTGCTACAATGAGACGCCGCTCACTGTGTGGGGCTGTCTACAATCCAGGAGTTCGTGCACATTGAATGCACAAAACGTGCAGCGCAGACATCATGCGGAGTGCATAGTTTCCTGGCTACTGCAGGAAGAATAGGGAAAAGACACTGCTGCACTCCCTTCATACATTCTTTGTCACTCTCGTTGCACTCCAGTCTTCTCCATCAAACAACAGAACCTGGGAGCAGTTCACTGGAAGAAAGAAGGGAAAGGAGCTGCGCAAGAGGAAGGAACAGTCCCAGAGCCTGGTATGCTTCTGCTATACACTACTCCATCTTTCTCAGTTCAAATATTCTGTTCTTGGAGCATGACAGCAGTAGTTTTCCATTTGCAGGTTCTGGTCCTCAAATGTTGCATGGCAGAAGCCGTTTTGCTGCCCAGCAAGAGAGCGGCATGGAGGTTGAAGCTGTGGGACTTGGAGGAGAAGGGCAGAAGGAAGAAAGCAACCATGGGTCAGTAAAGCTTGAGTCTTTTTGCATGCTTGGTAGAGTAGCTAGTGTGTTCAAGGGTTTGGATGATATGAAGAAAGGTTTGGTCAGATCAATAGGATTTGAGGGTCTGTTAAAACTGCCAACGGATCTGACCTTAGATGACACATTTTCATACTGGTTGTTAAAGAATCTTGACACAGCATCCATGAGTTTAAAAACACCACTGGGAGATACTATACACTTGAAAGATGCTGATGCACATTTGGTTCTTGGGATACCTTTCATTGGAGACCAAGTAATAGATGACAACCAGATTAATCCTGGAACACGATCTGTTCCAAAGTATTCAAGTTCCATAGTTAGTGCTGTCAGAGAGTTGCTATTCCAGAATGACCAGGATGCTAGCTTCACACTTGACTACCTGCAAGAGGTGATACAAAAGGACTATGGTGGTAGTATGTCTGATAATGATAAAGTATCTTTCAAGATTGCAGTCGTTCTGTTTAGTATGGGTTGTTTCTTGGCTGTGTACAACAAAAAGATGGCATTCCCAATATGGCTTCTTCGTAATTTTACTGACCCAGAAAAGATTGGAAAGTTCAATTGGTCCGGTTATGTGCTTAGTGTAATTCAGCATGCAGCAAATGAAGTTCAGAGGAAAGCAGAAAGTGGTGCAAAGTCATTCAAACTGTATGGGTGTGTTTTCTTGCTGCAAGTAAGTTGACCTAGAAATTGTCCAAATATCGAATTATATTGAACACAAAGTTATTAGCTACTTTTTCTTTGTTACCTTACTGTACTGAAATATATGTTTTTGACACAGGTGTTCTATCTGGACAATCTTGAGATTGGAAAGCTCAAAACACTACACATGGATTTGCCTAGAGCATGTGTTTTCAATGCTGAAATGTTTGGTCAAATGTTGCATGCAGAAAGGGGACAACATGATCAAATGGGGCATGTAGAATATGGTAAACACAAGGTATTTTTCCTGTCCTATCTCTGATTCGTGCTACTTAGTATAAAAATGCTGTGCCTCACCCAGCATTTGATAATTTATCTCATTTTGTAGGTGAGGAGCTCAAACGAGGTGTGTTATACCAGAGGTTGGGATGAAGAAATGTTGAAAAAATGGGACAGTGGAACAATGGATACTACGGGTACAGCGGTAAGCTCATCTAGTACCTTCAGTTGCCAATAATTACTGATTTCTATGATGTGAAATTAATAATTCCTTGCACTTTGAAAAATTAAATGAAGGAGGAGCTGCATCGTATTTTAAGAAGCAATTCTCCAGCTGGATTAGTTGAAGCTCTGAACAAGCTGGGTTCAGATTGTGCAATGTCAATCAAGCTGAGCTACAATACACTGTATCCAGGCTATAAACCGACAGCCGAACCATGTGAATCTTCAACAAGTAGGCAATTAGGTAACAGTTTCAACATTGCTTACATTTACTTGTTTGATATGATTGTCCTGCCCATGAGAAAGATTGGGTGCACTAAAATAAAGTGATAAAACTTACTTTTCAGCAACTGAAGTAGCACTGCTGTCCCCTGGAGTTATTGTAAGCAATGCAGTCAACAACACTAATAGTTCAAGGAAGAGGAAAGGTATCCCAATTAGTAAATAATCTGTTATCTAGTTACCTGCACATTCGAATATAATTAGTCAACCTTATAGGTGTTGTTTGAAATTGCAGGTGGTTCCCGAATGGAGATAACGTCGCACTCCAACTTTGATGAATCTCCATTCGATTTACTATACCACCACCCCGGTGTCCTACGACCGAAGAGGATGCTGGTGTACAATTATGTAACAGCAGGAAGGGGCACAATTGAAGATTTGGGAAGGTAATAGCTAAACCTTTGTATACAAAGTTATGGCACCCATTGTACAAAATTTTGGAACCGAATTAACGGAAACTACTGTGCAGGTACTGGTACAATCATAAAGTGCCAACACCTATAAGGTTGACTGGTTTAGACATCAAAACAGCATTCAGTTTAAATGGCCAATTCAGTGTAACAATATGTGATGCTTTAATGAGAGCTTATACTTACCTTGACTCATGGATGTATAAGTTGAACAATGAGCACATGATGCATGATCCTGAAGAGCAGCATTGGCAATGGAGGCACTTTTTGCCAGCTTCTTTTGCAGTAAGTTTAAAGAAGAGCTTCACTCTATTTTGAATTGTTTTATTAGTAATTTTGTCTGATACAGAACTGTTGGAACTTGCAGAAAGCAGTGTTAAATGGAGAAGACTTCATTGCACTACCAGAAGTGAGGGGTAACTTCATTGGCGAGCACATCGAATACAATATTGCAGATTGCACTCTGGTAACAAGCCTTAACCATTCATTTGTTTTTCCAATTTGGTTCAGCATACAAGGACAATTTCTGAGAATTTGATTACTAATTATCAGTCACTGTATGTCTAATTTAGTATTGGCTACCCAATCTCTTGCTGATGGTTTGAAATAATTGACCAGTGTTTGAAAGCTACATTGGATTATGGTTCTAACTAATTCACCTGTGTTTGCAGTTTGTTGTCCCTGTGTTCTATTCTGGGAAATGGAGTTGTTATTTCTGGAACTTCCAGACAAGAACAATTACAGTACTAGATCCTATGTTGATGAAATTTAACTATATTAAGTCAGAGTACGAGCATGCAGAATATGTTGATTCCTTGCATGATGCTCTGATGGCATGCATTGAAAAGTTCTTTGTTGGCTGGCCGGTTAGCAGAGAGGGTTGGTCACGAAGATATCCAACTGACTTAAGTCCTCGTTGCAGACTGTAAGTTTTCTCAGCAATATTCACCAGCAAATGAACATGTCTTCTAAGGTTTAGTAATCCTTGATTGCATTGCTGTACCTGAAGTGCAAATTATTCATTTCAGTGCTAATTCTGGACTCTATGTGGCACATTATGCACGTGCATTCAATGGTGAAGGTTTATGTTGGCCACTTCGAGATAATTCAGAAGTAAGTGATATTGAAATACTTGTTGGAACTTTTTACAGGGTTAGTTGTTCATCGAATTTGTTGCATTGATACTAAGAGCAGCTTAAATAATTGCAGGTTAACCTATCTGAGCCAAGGTCAGAGTTACTGTACTTCCTGCTGAAAATGAAGGGAAATGAAGGCTACCTGCCTGAAGAGTTGGAGAACGAGCTGGATGTGAACAAGCGTCATCGTCACCGGATCTTGTAGGCATTCTTGTTGGACGCTACTCTTGTATTTTGGACTGACTGCCGATGGAAACTGATCCCCAGTATTTTGAAGCAGAAGAAATTTAATTCGATCCTAGCATGGCATGTAACTAAAACGATGATTTAATTCGATGTTACATTTGACCAAGATCCGACAAGAATATTGTAAATCTTGTCATGATGAAATGTGGGTACTTATGAACGAAGCTTTCTGGTATTCATAAACTGCCACAAAATATTCATCTATAAAGCATAGTTGTCACTGATAAGAAGGTTAACAGGTTTTCACTAATTGACGAAACAATAGTTGATTACAAGAGTACTACCTGACACAAAGGAGACAAGGGTACAACATAAACCATGGTGGATTAAACATGGGTACAGAGAACTATCATGGTTGATGCCAAACTACTTGCTCCACACTAAAAGCGCAATGAAAATCAGCACTAGAGTGTTAGCTACCAGAAGGGATAGGATCCTGCTGACAACAATTGCATTAGACCTAACCATGCCCTGGGTTCTGAGCACGTCTGATCTAAGTGTGTTAAATGCAGCTTTCAAATCCGAACGACCTCTGCTAATATCTGTCATCGATGCCAAGGAACCTGCTTCATCTTCATTCCGTCGTTCCCTTTGCCATCCAAGCGACTGCAGCCACTCTTCATAGTCCTCTTCAAACTTGTAGAAATTACAGGCTTGGGGTGTCTGAAAAAAAAAAAAAGCTAAAACCAATTTGGAAAGCTACTTTAACATAGAAACAAACTTCAGAAAACTCACGTGCTCCATCCGTGTGCACTTGTAGAACCTTTTGCCTGCGTTAGGACCATTCTTGCAAACACGAGTGACAAGCATTTTCTGGCAAAATGGACATGGCAAAAGGGGCAGCGCAGCAGCCGCAGATGCGGATCCGGAGAAGGAAGAGCTCGCCATGGTGGGAAGGTACTTGGGTTCTGGAGTAGCGAACACTGTTCCTGGACGCGGAGCTAGAGGTGCAAGGAGAGCAATAATGGCAGGAGCTGCTGGTGGAAGTGAGAGGCAAGCAAGTGGGCATGGAGTAAAGAAGTATAAGTGAGCAAGTGGGCAGGAGCTGCTGCTCGTAGCTGTTCTCGCTAGATGTGTAGAGCGTGTTCGCCGTCCAGGAATAGTGACGCTATGGTCGTATTGGTGTAGCTGTTCGGCATGAGCATGTCGTGCCACTCGATGCAACTTTCAAAGAGTGCCGGCTTTTGTGTGCAGTACATTTTGCAGTGCTAATAGAGAGCTCAAATGTACAGCACATAATAGAGTGGAGATGGATTATGTAAGAAGGCGAGCTCACACTGGTTTAATGAAATATATTCCACTCTGAACTATCATACGAAAACCAAAAGGACACGTGCAAGAGATTAGCACATCATCACAAGGCGAAAGGCATGGATACTAAATAAATTTGTTCCGAATGAAAGATAGGAAAACGCTAGACGCAGATGCTACTTAACACGTGAATTAAGATTTTGTGGCAGTATTTGATAATAATAAGTGTTTCAGAGTCCATAGGAAAAGCGAATACTAGTACAGGGAGTTGCATGGAGTTAACAAAAACTTGAAGTTTAGGGGGAGCATTTTGTGGTTTTTTGAGCTTTTGGCGCCAGAATGTGAAATGGCATAGTAGTAGCTGCTGCTGTAGCATGTAGTGGTAGCAGTAGTAGGAGTTAAGAGGCATGGTTGTACAGTGATACTTTTTGACTATAAGGGTAAGGAGCAAGGCTCCATTCAGAAGACGACTCAGCTGCTGCAAACAGGGGAGGAGGAAGAGTGGATGCTTGGGCCAACAGAATCTTGTGCTTTTGTTACCTTTTGACTACTTCATAATTTAGCACGCCATTGATATTCTGTGGTAATATAATATTTTATATCGGTTCAAAAGGATGAGTACACTATAGTGCTACATTGATATCTGTATAATTTTAGTATAGCATGGCCAAAGTGTTCCCACATACCAGTATATATTGTAGCTCACAATTGTTTTCCGTAGTGCATGTGTTCCCAAATCATGAGAAAACAGAATTGAAACGAGCTAAGAATGTTGTCTCTTACATGAATGATCGAATAGAATTCAGTAGCGAGTACAAATAAAGGTTCCTGGTTGGACCAAGTTCTTCAGGTGCCTTCTTCAGTACATGCCACTTACACCACAAGTGAGTGGTGTTAGGCAATAGACTACATGAATAGTAGGGCCGAAAAAGTGCCACAGGAACAGATGGACTGATAATAAAAAAATAGACTACATCAATAAAATAGTTAACTAAACAAAAGCCGAGTAGCATGACTATGTGTTTGCAATCTTCCTTCCTTTCTTCTTGCCCCTGGCGCCCTTGTTCGTCACAGCAGAACAAGCATCCATGGTATGCCCAGTCTCTTTGCAACGATCACAGTAGTAATCTTCATGAATATCAGTGAGGCTTCTCTTCTTCTTGCCCCGGGCGCCCTTCTTTTTGACATGGGCACAAGCATCCGTATTATGCCCAGGCATTCTGCAATGATCACAGTAGTAATCTTCATGAATGTCAGGGAGGCTTTTCTTCTTCTTGGATTTGGATTTATTTTCGCGAGGGGAGCGGAAACGGTTTGCCTTTGGTCGTCCTTTTGGCCGTCTGGCATCTGGTGGCCTAATGCTTTCAATATCAGAGTCACTGAGATAGGCACTTGATCCGGCAGCTCCATAACTGTTCCCTACTGGACAGTCAGATTCAGAAGTGGCAGAATTCTGTGTGTCAAAAAAACCAGGGGATGCAACAGAAGGTCCTTCAACAAATCCAGGTTGCTTACTCCTCCATTCCATCAACGTATCAATCTCTTGCTTGCAGTTCTTGACAGACCTAACAACGATGTCGTGAATCTCTCGATCATTCTTCGCCTTCTGAACAAGTTCAAGTGTATCGCCGTAGAGAAGGCTTTGAAACAGCTGGCTAGTAACTTCTGAGTCGTCTGTGGATGGGTTCACATCAGGATAAATAGTATCTTGAGCTAGACGGGTCCAACGCTTCATGATATGTGCCTCAGGGATTTTATTGACACCGTTGTGGATAATCACCTACAGGGAAAAAAAGGAGAATTTTGGTGTAGACTGGGTACAAAAAAGTTGTTCACAGGGACACAAGTAACACATGAAACCACAGAATGAAAAGCTGAATGGAAAGCGTACCTTCAAAGCATGGCAGCAAAGCATGCCAAAATGTCCATACAGCCCACACTCACATATGTACGTTTCACCACCATCAAGTACCTTAACCTCAAACATCCCACGTGCCCAATGCCTTCGCTGTTGATCATTACTATGAACAACAAGATACTGTGAGTTATTGATTTTTTCAACATGGTATCGCGCAGATTTGTCTATTTCTTCCTTGAATAGCATGAATGCCCTCTTCGTGTAAATCTGAAATGCATGCTTCTCAACTGGGTAGATCCTTTTCTGACGATACTGGAACTGCAATGTACCAAGAACAGTTAACATCAACGATACTGCTGAACAGTCGTCACACCAGAGAAGCTAACTTGAAACCCACAGCAAGCGAGGTTACCTGTTTAGTTTGATGAACTGCTTTGTACTCAGCTGATGACCGCATGAACAGGAGTTTTCGGTACTGATCAACGAAACGGTTCATGGAAGAATTCCTAGGCACAAGTTTCTTCAGTATGCTATTGGCACTTTCTGACCTTTGAGTGCTGGTCATGCGTGCACAATATGTGTTCTTGGTCCATGGCTTGGCCCACATCATGCGCTTCTTATATGTCTTCTCCATAAAAGGGTGTCCATGTAACTTATGACGAGTGAGTAGATCATCCCATGCCCTCTCAAATTCATCCTCAGTCAACATCTCGTTGATGATATAGTGGAACTCTTTTCTGAAAGGTGAGTGAACTCTATAAACTGGACCAAGTTCCTCAGGTGCCGACTTAAGCACATGCCATTTGCACCACAAATGCTTGGTGTCCGGCAGGACTAGCCTAATGGCCTTCGCCATTGCTTTGCACTGGTCTGCAACACAAAAAAGAGGCAAACAGAGTATCAGGCTGGGATGAAGGTATGGGCGCATGATAACAAGAAGTAGAGTAGTAGGGAAACAAACCTGTTAGAATGGTCATGGGATGTTTGCCACCCACCAAAGTAATGAACTCATTGAAAACCCATTTGAAGCTAATTGCTGTCTCATCACGCATAAGAGCACCCGCAAAAACCACACTCTGAAAATGGTTGTTAACCCCAACAAACATTGCAAATGGCATCTTGTACAGATTAGTACAGTAGGTTGTGTCAAAAGTGACCACATCACCAAAGTGGTTCCACTGGCTCCTGCTTTTGCCGCTTATCCAAATAAGTGTCTTGATTTTTTTTTTCATCGTCATAGTCAACTGACCACTGGAAACCAGGATCCTCTTTACGCATTTTACGAAACAGCCGTAGCATCTTCATCACATCGTCATCTCTCTGGTCCTTGGCAATTTGAGTACAAACTGCCCTAAGGCTTTTCTGGTTAAATGGAATGTCCTCCATACTACCAAAAAGGCTACCCATAATACAATGTACTCTGCTAAGAGTAACATTATTCTCACGGAGGTAGCGGATCATGTCCTTAGTACATTGCTCTATCTTGCTGTGTGAATTCCATTCTCGTTTCTCACCACATGATTCAGAAAGAGGGTGGTTGTGTTCTGAGACAAACCTACTAATATACCAGCCATGATCCTCAGTTCGGTGCATACGTATCATTGCCTTGCAGTGGTCCCTCTTTGAACTAGCTGTGCAACGATCATCATAACCCTGCATGGGAGACATATTGTTCAGTACACAGCTATGATGCAAAAATAATTAAAGAAACTTTAACGTGGCATACGAAAAGTTGGTTCACTTCCACACCTCTTTCTCACAGACAAGCTGTTGCATAGTCCGATACTTGTTTCCTCTGTTCCTTGAGCTACAACTAAACCGAATGCCAAAACCAACCTCCCATGAATAGAGATTGTAAAACTGGTACGCTTCAGCCCTTGAATCAAACACCATGCCCAAAACAGGTTCAAATATATGAGTAGTGGTACGGTTTTTCGAATTCCTCATAGCCTTCTCAATAGCACCCATTCCTCTAGGTCTCCTACAGTCTGGTGGCACCACACCTTTTGGCCATCTCCTCCTGCAGAAAACACCAAAGTCTGTTTAGCAATCGGTATTCTATGGAATCTAAAGAGTAAGATGGACAGCATGTCTGCATACCTTTTTTTATAAGTGGAGTTTCCAGGTGCACAACCACAATCACCAAGTATTGATGAGTGCATCTCATAACCCAGGTCTGCCCCTTCAGTGGCTCCATCAGCACCAACTTCCAAAAGTTCTTCATTGTCAGAATCTCCTCCTGACTCCTCATCCACATCCAACTCTGGTGCTAATACATGTTGCATTTCGTCCAAGTCTTCATTGTCAGACACATCATCTGCATCACTCCAGTCATCAACAGCATCTCGAATTCCAAGCTCATTGAGTTCAGCTTCCTCATCATCCGGGACA